>PVJA010001291.1:0-131321 GCA_004027025.1 Myocastor coypus
ACAATTGTTATAAAGATCAACATGGTGGTTCCTCAAAAAATTAGAAATAGAATTGCATGATCTAGCAACTCCAATTCTGAGTATATGACCAAAAGAACTGAAAACAGAGTGCTGGGCACTCATGTGGGCATGTCAGTATTGCTTGAGATAGCTAATGTATGAAAGCAACCCAAGTGCCCACTGGATGGGCACATAAGGCCTGGTACATCTGTGGAACAGGATATTACTCAATCTTGGAAAGGAAGAAAATTCTGGCACATAATGCAACATGGGTGAATGCTGAAGATATTGTGCTATGAACACAATCCATTCACAAAAAGGCACATGCTGTCCAATTGTACTTGTAGGTACGGAGAGGAGTCAGGTTCCCAGACAGAAAGCAGGATGGCAGCTGCCAAAGGCTGGGAGGAAGGAAGAACAGGAAATTATTGTTGAATGAGTACAGAGATTCAGTTTTGCAAAACAAAGAATTCTGTAGACAGATGGTGAGGGTGGCTACACACAATATGAATGTACTAAATGCACACTCAAAAGTGCCTAAGAAGGGCTGGTGAAATAGCTCTGTGGCACAGCACCTGTCTGGCAAGTGTGAGGCTGTGATTTTGATTCTCAGTATCAAAAAAAGAATACATATTTTATGTTATGGTTATTTTACCACCATTTGCTAAAGAGGTCCCATGATTCTTGCTTTCCTTCCTGTTCATTTTCAATATAAGTGATATTTCTTGGCATTACTGTATTTTCTTCATTCCATCTTCAGTTCTAGGGCTGGACTGAGGACAGTCTATGCCCCAGATGGAGAACCAGTGCAATCTGTGACATCCATCCGAGCATGGGTGGACCTTGTTGGAACCAGGGCCACTCAGAAGCTGATGGCCAAAAATGGTCTGGAAGATGGAGAATTAGTGAAGTCCCTCAAACAATCTCAATTGCAAATTTTTCAAATAAGTTTCCCTAAATAATCTTAATTGCAAATTTGTCAGAAAGGGGTCAGGACCAGACTAGGTGTAAAGACAGGGTGGCATTCAAAGAGAAGTCTTAGACCCTGGGGCCTAGGTCCTTCAAGACCAGATTCCAGAGCCAAGATGGGTTTCCAGACAGCTTGACAAGATGCTGTGAGCTGTAAGGACTGGGCCACAGCTGTCCTTCCTTTCTTTTAAATCTTCTTGCTCAAAACTATCAGAATCTTAAAGTCAGTATCTGGACTGCTCTTCTTATTTTATTTCTACCAACTCATCACAGTGCTGCAGTGGGAATGCCCAAGGGAGTGTTGACAATGGTGAAGTTGACTGTCCAAGGAGACCAGGTGGGTGACTTGGTCCTAGGAGCAGGTGGCTGGGAAGCCCTTCCCTGTCAGGGACAGAGGATTATTCAGCTCAGAGGCTCTGGAGGGGCCGAGCTTGAGGGCCCTACCATGCACTGCACATTCAGATTCAGTGCACATCCTACCAATTTTAGCTATTTTTAATCCAAAGAATATTGGTGTACATGCTACCATTTTTAATTCAGACAAAGAAATTTTCCTGGTCCTTTGTGGCTGTTTTGTTTGTTCCAGTGGGCTTTTGCTACAGCTATTACTGAAACAATTTTCTCTAATGAGTGATCTTTTCAAGCTTTGTTTCGTGTGACTTGTGGCTCATTTTTTATGATATGAGGATGAGGAAGTGGATGAACAATGAGAACAGCCTTTCTCCCAGCCAAGTTTACACCATCCCTTCCTACCTATCCCTGGCCCAGTCACAACCTGGTTAATGCTTTTAAGTAGCCCTACCTGACAGGAGGGCTCAGTAAAGGGACCAGAATGGAAAGATATCAGTGCGTAGGACCCACAGCGTAAGGTATAGTTAGAGGGGGTGAGAGATGTGAAAATCTTTCTTGAGCTTTCCCAAATGAATGACCATCTTGCCCAGACAATTTTTTCCATAAATACAGTTGCGGATGTTGTTTCCACTCCTTAGGGAATATTAATGGCCTGCAGAGAGATACATCTGAAGTCAACATTTGGAACGTCATCTGGCCTTTCTTTCCAGATGTTTCAGGATTTCTTCCTCACTGAAGTTTGAAAATGTAATAAGTAAATATCCGGGCACCTTTCTCTGGCAATTTTATACATAAAAGCCAAATCTTTAATCAGTTCTGCACATGCTTTGTACCATAAGTTGTTGATTCATTAAAAATTCTTTACTGGCTCCAGTCCTTATCCATATTATTATTTAAAGAGTAAGAATTTTTATTTAAAAAGCACTTTATGATCCCTTTTACATTCCTAGTTATTATTTTTTCATTGAAGAAGCTGAATGATTTTATATAAGACAAATTCCCTTCCAAAGTACCTTTTGCAGTGCAGTTTTGTAGTCACTTCTGCTATTCTGACATAGAAAAGCTTCTGCAAAGTTTTTGCATTACTGTGTGAAAACTAAGTTGGTGGCATTAACCTCACCTAATTAATGCTATTTTTCATCATTATTTTAAATCTTAGTACTACTTAATACAAACATTAAAATGTTTTTCCTCAGAATTGCTATTTTGTAGTACTCGGTGTTATTTCAGAAAGTGCTAACAGTGCTGCTTAATACATTTTATAGGTCCCCTATTAATTTTCATTAAATGTAAAAATTCCAACTTCTGAAATGTTTAGCTCCAAAGGCTTTTAGATTCTGGATAAACTGAAATTAATGAACATAGTATCTATTGTTTTTAAGTAAAGATAGTTCTTTCTTCTAAGAATAGCTGGTCTTAGATCAACTTTATTTTTACAACTTTACCTATGTCACCTAATTTCTTATTTAATGCTATGGTTAATTAAAGTCTTCCTAATTATTGAGTAATGCTTCTTGGAATTGCTTCTTCTTTTCTTTTTTTGCTGAACTGGGGATTGAACTCAGGTCCTTGTGCTTGCCAGGCAAGTGTTTATTCTACTGAGGCATCTCCCCAGCACCTGCTTTTTTCTTTTTAAAATTATTTTTAGAAATATCTCCAATTGTGATATTGCAAATTTTTTAGGGCTTATTTTTCTTGGTATTCACTTTTTTTCTTACTTGCTATAGCTAAGTCTTAAAAAACTTTTTTTGATTATTTTTGGTTGTTTAAAAAAGAATTTTTGGTTGTATCATGTCAGACAATTCTGTTTCTTTGTTGGTTTTTGTCTTCTTTCTCCTTAACCTATTGTTGAGTATTTTTTTAATTCTGATTAAGAATTTTTGGTTTGTCATGTCAGACAATTTTAAAGTTTGTTGTTTGTTTTCCTATTTTTAAACAGTGTTCTTGAATCACCACTTTTAAAAATTAGTTACTTTGGTATGAGAGGAAAATAGAAGATAAAAAGTAGGAGATAGGAAGAAGTGCAAATAATTGCCTAAATTCTCTATTTTGCTATTTCAGAAATACTTTAATGCGCAGGCTTGTGTGTTCCATTTGTACCTCTCTTAGTTCACGGATGAGCAACTTTTGTGGTGTTATCTGTTAATTTCTACTTCATACGAGACACTTTTTGTGTATGGCTTGTACTGAGTGACATTTTGTCTATGCTTTTAAGATTATGGTACACGATGTATTAGCAACGTTATTCTCTAATTTTTTCTTAAGAAACTGTGGGGTTCCTTTTTTAGAGAAAGGGAAAAGAGTACTTTCTATGTTTCATTAATAGTTATAGGTCTTACTCTATAATAAAAATTAGTTACTTTGCAAATTTTTCTCTGATTTGTGATTTGGATGTAGAGATTATGTTGTTGAAGATTTTCACTTGAGACACCTTCATTGACATTTTAGTGGACTTAGTATGAAGAAGGCAATCTACATTTCTATTTGGGCCACCAATCATCTCCCAGAGGTATTGATATTTCTGCTTCTAGTCTATAGAAATTAGTACATAACAAAATTCTGTGCAATATTTTATTTTATTTTATGTGTTTAGGACTGGGTCTACAAGGTCTCACTGTGTAGTTTTTTTTTTTTTTTTGTCTTTTTGAGACAGGGTCTCACTATGCAGTTCAGGCTGGCCTTGAGGTCACTTTTGTAGCCCAGGCTGGTCTCGAACTCACACTGATCCTCCTGCCTCAGCTTCCCAAGTGCTGGGATTACAGGCATGTGCCACCACACCCAGTCTCAATCACCACCTCAGCACACCCCAGGGGCAGGGCCAGCACAGCACACCAGGGATTGAACACCAGGGGCTGTGCTCTGTCTAAGCAGGCTCTTTAGTCCACTGAGCTCTCCAGCCAACCCTAGATAGTATTTTAAACTGGTGATAAAATTCTTCCAGTAAGTTATATACCTCATCTACCAATAGCATAAGTCTTGATATTTTGATCTTAAAATGATCCTCTCTCCAACAAATAGGAGGCTTTGAACAATATTTAAACTTAAATGTATTAGTTTTCTCTATTTGCTTTTACTTTCAACAAAATTCTAGTGATTTTGAACTAAAAGAAGAAACAATACGCTTAATCATAGGGTATTCACAGAGCCATGTTCATCAACAATGACAGTGAACCTCAGTAGCAAAGTAGGAATTAGGGCAGGTGATCCAAAGCTCTTCCATTATTTCTTAAGTCCAGCCTAGCACATATGTTCCCAGGGATCTGAACTCATGACTTCTCTGTGATTTAGGCTGAAAACACATTTTAGCATAATATATTTTTAAATTTATCTCAGATCCATCTATTTTCCTAAATGATAACTTCAAAAGAAAAAAAAATCCTTTGTATACTGAGAAATGCATTTTAAAAGAAAACTATTGTATGTACTTGAAAACCATTCCAAAATATCATTAAATGATATGAAACAAGATGTGAGCTAAAACAGGTTTTCTGGATGCAAAAATAAAACCATAATATAATACTTGGTTTCAATGCAGTTATACTCAGAACTTCCAGTGGTTGTCTGTTCCTTCTTGGCAGATAACAGAATGACTAAAGTTTATATGGAAAAGAAATGTCAAATAATATTAAAAAACACTGGAAAAGAAAAAAGCAAAATGGGACAGAGTTGCTTTTTAGATATTAAAACCTAAAATAAAACTATCATAATCGTGAGATGAGCTTTAGGAGGCTTAGATCAATAGCCTCCAACATTACAAGCTTCACTGGTGGCCCACTGCAATTGCAGAACATTTGACTGTGTATGCATCTGCTTCCTCTTAGTCCAAAAAGAAGAATTTTTTTTCTTTTTTCTTCTTAGCAACATCAATAGGGAGGTGGGTCATGCCCACATACTGTGCTCTGTAGAACTATTGTGAGGACAATATGCAGTGTGTCAACTTTTAAAAAAAGAAAGGGGAAAAGAAAAAAAAAGTAATGTTTATTGAAAGTGTTAATGTTTAATTGTTTGATCAATCTTATATACCTATATCTATTAATCTAAACTGATCTGATGATGAAAATATGTAATATAACCATTGTTAAATTTAAATAATAAAAATATTAAATCATGAAAAAAACCTATCATGATCATAATGGTATCACAGTGACACCTGAAATATAAAGCATAGACTGATCCAGGTGTATGTGGAAACAATATCTGACAAGGGTGGTGCTTCAATTCAGCAGAGTTTTTCTTTTTTAAAAAGTATGCTATCAAGGGCCAGTAAGATAGCTCAGCGGACTAAGCACCTGCTTAGGGAAGTACAGTGGACCAGGATTCCATCCCCAGCACCATCAGCAGTGCTAGCCCCACCCTCAGAGGCACTGAGCCAGCACTGAGTCTGGGTATGGTGGCACACACCTTTAATCCCAGCACTAGGGAGGCTGAAAACAGGAGGATCACTATGAGTCCAAAATGAGACCCTGTACCAAATGCATAAACACATAAACAAAGCAAAATAAAATAAAAGGTAGGCTATCAAAACATCACACTATCAGATGTGACAACATATTTGGAGAACAAAGTTCTATTCATGCCTTACATCATATGCAAAATGTATTAGTTAGCTTTTCATTACTATAATAAAATCCTGGAGGTGGGCTACTTTATTTTTAAAAGGAGGCTTGTTTTGGAGCACAGTTTTGGAAGGTGTGGCACAGATTCAAAGAAGCACCCCACCCAATCTGACCTCGTCATACATTCCTCTTGTCTTTCTCTTCTTTTTATAAGATTGCCTGGCGACTCCACCCAAATGATCAGGTCTTATATCATCACTGCCAAAGGCCTCACTTCTGAACATTATAGCAGGGCTGTTTCCAATACCATTGTTTTTGAGAATTAAACTTCTGTATGAGCTGGGGTGGGCAAACATCAGCTGTACTAGCATATTCCAGATGGCTTTAATACATATATGTAAAAAGCGTTTTTAAAATATTAGAAGAAAAGCAAATATGGTAATCATTATATTGGATAAAAGAAATGTAATGAGCAAGACCAGTAACCAAAAACCCATGAAAGAAAAGAGATATAAATTAATTAGTGACTAAGTTATTAAAAAATTTTAAAAAATGACAAATGTACTATCAATAAAAACCACATTGACAGGACAGTGAAATGAAATAATAAAGTAAGAACAGTGTAAGTTGAAGGGTTTGAATAACTTATAAAAACATAGGAAAATATTATGAAATGACAATTCAAAGAGAAAATGCAAACATCAGTAAAAACATATGAAAATAAGCTTCACCATGCCAGAAATCGAAGGCATGCAAACTAAAATGGAACACTATTCTTCACCCAAGAGAGTGGTACTACACAGAGGTGAGCAGAACATGGAAAACAATCTCAGGCTTGCTAATGGGAGCATGAACTGTCGAGTTTTGGGAATGAAATAGGCAATGAATTTTAATTGCGACTCATGCCCTTTGGCTCCGCAAAGCTCCTGATGGGATTTGACTAGACCGGATCTCAGGTATAAGAGGATAAACTAGTTGAGAGGACACAATCACAACCAGAGAGACAATGTCAGTGCTAATGCCAGGGCACAAAAGAGAATGGACTAAAAACCATGCAATCATTAATGTGAACGGGTTAGACTGTACCTACCAGCTAGATGAGTGTTGTGACGTCTGTCACATAAAACATAGTGGAATGGTAATGCTAATATTTGAAAACTCCCCGCAGACAAGAAGAAGTTATACGTGTGTATGATGAGCTACACGAAATTGCTGATAGTCAACTACTTTTGATATAATAATAGGGTTCTGTTTCCCTAACCTACACTTGTTACGTATTCATGAGCATGAATAAAAATGTGGGATGGTTTCTGAAAATATTAACAATGATACCTGCGACAGGGGAGAAAGAAGAGAAGCCAGAGGAGAAGCAGATTGCGTCACTGCCCATCTTTGCGCTGTTTTCTTCATACAAACAAAAACATGTTACGGTACTTTTGTAAGTGAAAAATATTTAGCAATACTATGATTTAAAGAAAAATACAAAACAAAGATGCTCAGGCTGGTTGTAGTTGAAAATAAAGGTTATGGGGGAAATCTATGACAAGAGTCCTTTTAAAATTATCAAATGCAATAAACAAAAGTCGATTGTCTCTATCTCTTGTACCAAGGCAACTGAAAATGTTATCTTAATTTTTACTCCCTTAAAAAGAATCAGGGAATACATCTGCAACAAAACGAGTAAAAAACAATATCCTAAGCAATTATTTAAAACAGTCACAGAAAATACCTGCAGCAAAAATGTTCAAAATTAAGATTAGAGAACATGACATGTTGACAAGAGAAACCACAGGAACTGTTTAACACTGCTGATGAAGAGCAAAGTGGTGTGACCATTTTTAAAACGCTTTGTTATCCCAAAAGCATTGGATGTTTCCATATTCTATGATCTAGCAGCTGATCTTCCTAGTATATGTCCTAGCAAAGCTCCTGGGTGTGGACAGGGATCTCTGAACAATATGCAGAACAACTTTGTTTATCAGAGCAAAAAAGCTGGAAACCACCCGACTGCCCAAAAGGGGAGAATGGAGAATACAGTGTGGTGTGTTTTGCACCGTGGAAGAGCAATATGATACACCAATTAATAGCAGTGATAAAGAATAATTTACCATTACACATTTCCACCTGAGTGCATCTCAAAACATAGTTTTGGGTAAAAATGCAAGCCGCGAGAAAAGCAGGATCCCATTTATGTAAAGTTCAAAAGCTGGTAGAGATAAATAAAGGCAGGAGTATGGCAAGTAAAACATCTAGATTATGGATTTCTAGGAAGAAGGAGAGAAGAGAATAGGATTAGGAAAAATACTATAGCAGTATTTAAAAGTAGTACAATAGTTCCTTTGGCCAGAAGCTGTCTTCAACTAATTTGCAGAGGAGAGGAATCAGGCACGTGCTCTCATGGCCTTCTAGAAAACAGCGAATTGTTCCTTTGGCCACATATACGTGAATCTACCAAAAGGGTGGGACTGTAGACAGCGGAACAGGTACTTTTCACAAGAATGTCACAGAAACGTATGACGGCCAAACTGGAAGAGTCCGTGACATCATCCAATGTGCTGTTGGCATTGCTATACACAAGCGAGATAAGGGCAGGAGAGCTACTGTGCATACTGAGCACCCTTAGAGCCCAGGTCACTTCCTGAGATGCATCTAGCAAAAGATTATAAAAAGAACGAAGCCACCGAAAAGGTCCTTGGGTTCAGCGGAAGCACCAGCCTGCCCCGCCCAGGAAGCACACTTTGTGGGAGCCAATGGGCCGAACTGGAGAGGGCGGGCCCTACTCTCCTTACGTGGCCCAAGCTGATGACACGTGGTTCCGCTGTTCAGGGCTTATCTAGCAGTTAAGGCGCTCCCCACTTGAGTGCAATATCTGGCATTGCTTAAAAACGAAGAAAGGTCCTGAGAATTGTAAGGATGAGGTGTGTGTGCCCTCACCCCAGAGAAATGAATACTTAAGAGTAGATTCTCACTTTACCCTGTTGTGTCATGTGTTTATTCTTCATATGCAGTGTTTTTCTTGCTGAAAGATGTGAAGCAACATGCAGCCGGTGTTTACCCAACTGGCCAGATATTTATAAAATATTTATATTGGCTTGAAGATAGTTGCTCTAAGTCATCGTTGAAAAAGATGTATGAAAATAAACAGAAGGCAATCTATGGCATTACCGTTAAATGAGTTGCTTATAGCACCCCTAACTTAAAAGCTGGGAAAGTATGTGCATTTATTTTAGTAATAGTCTTTGTATCTCTGTGTGCATGCGTTTGTTTAATATATGGCATATTTCTCTCTCTCTCTCTCTCTCTCTCTCTCTCTCTCTCTCTCTCTCTCTCTCACACACACACACACACACAGAGCGAAAAAGTTCAGGTCTATGTGAGTACCTACCTACAGTGCCCACTTTCTGGCCAGAGCAGCCCCTCAGCCCTCTTCCACATATATTTTACATTACAAATACTTAATACAGAAGTGAACAGTAGATTTCCAGAGTAATAGTCAATGGATCGCCCACCATTTTTTGGTGCTGGGACAAAACAGGAAGTTGCAGATGCCTTCAAAGCAAAGGTAACATTTCTGGACAGAGTTGCATCAGCTTTGCTTTAATGGTATCATTCATTGACCCTAAAGTTTAAACTAAATGATACCGAAGCGCAAACCTTGGCTAGCAAGACGTTCAAGAACAAGGGAAAAACTTGTTTTTCTCCATGATAGACAAAGAGTATCCTGGAGATTTCCTGGCATGGACCATGTGGGCTCTGTCTGCAGTTGTGAAGGTGCTGGACTTGGTTAGACTCGGCTGAGCAGCTAGAAGCCTGGTGGAATGAAGCCATGTCTCACCTGGTGAAAGAAGACGATGAGAACGGGAGGAAATCTGGGCTCACTCCCATGCCCCACAGCTGCTGAAACCTAATGCCCCGCATGAGTCAGTGAATCACTGCCCAGTCTCTTAGGCACTTTTTCCAAGGATTACATGGAGTATTTAGACCTCTCCTTCCCTCACTCAGTTCTAATGAGTGCTATCGGGCGTTTGGTAAGTAATTGGACTGTGCTAAAATGCTTTGTGGAAAGGATATCCTGTATCTACTTAAATAAATAAGGGCAGAGGAAGGCTGATTAGACATTCTGAAGGCATGTTATTTTTAAAAAGAAAAGGCAAAATATAAATATATTATATACAAAAATATTATATATATATATATATATATATATATATATATATTCACAGTAACTATAGACCTTTTATCATCTCAAATAAGTCCAAAAAATACAGCATTGAAATACTCCAGATTGGCAAGTACAGCAGCTGATCTGCGGATGGCACGGTTTTTCTTCCTATTGCTAGAAATTTCCACCATGTGTCAAGACCTGGGAATGCAGGTGCAGCAAACTAATGAGGTAAATAGTTTTGTGTTTTGCTTTAGCAAATGAAAAAGAGAAATGAAATTAATTGCTATTCTTGAACATACTTTCATAGCTTCATTGAGATATAATGCAATGCCATAAAGTATGTATTTGAGTACATTCGTAGTTGCAAATGTATCATCACTATTAAAGTCTTAAACATTTTTGTCATATCAAAAAAAGTAAAAGATGGGCTGGCCATATAGCTCAGTGGGTTAATGAAGCTGCTTAGGCAGGCAGGGGTCTCCTGGGCACTCTGAGATAGTGATCAAGGCTGGGCATGGTGGTACATGCCTGTAATCCCAGCACTTGAGAGGCTAAACAACACAAGGATCATTGAGTCCAATCTGTGTAGTGAGACCCTGTAGACTCTGTACTAAATACAGAAAAAAAATTATGCCCATTCTGGATATTTCAGTAAATCAAACCACATATGTGGCTTGTTGTGTCTGTTTTCTTTTACTTAGCAAATAAATAAATAAATAAATAAAATAAAAATTGCAGTGTTCACCCATGTTATAACTTGTATCAGTACGTTGTTCCTTTTTGTGGCTTAATAATTCATCATATGAAAATAAACACAGTTTTGTTAAACCATTTATCAGAAGATGGACATTTGGATCATTTCCTCCAGGTTGCTAATTTATAATAAAAGAGCAGAAACAAGCCTGCGAAGCAGAGGAACCCAGACCTCGACTCTAAACTCAATGCAAGCCAGAAATGAGTAAACACAATTACTGTTAACTGTATTTCTGATCAATTCTTATAAGTTGCACTGCTCCTGAGCAATATTAATGGAGAGGACATTTGTGTTAACATGGAATTAGTAAAAAAAAAAATTGTTTGTATTATTATAAGGAAACAAGAAAGGAAATGCAACTAAGACATATTTGAGTAATACTAAGAAGCGAGCAAAGTCAACTATATTAGAAGCTACTCACCAATAAAAGGAATAAACTGTTGATGAACATAACATAGATGTATCTCAACGTTGTTATAGTGGAATTGGAATGAGGATATTTGTCAAGGGGCCTGAGTAAAATTCAAAGTGGATATGTTTGTTTTCACCCCCCTCCCCCAAGGTACTGGGAATCGAACTTAGGACCTGACATTTGTCAGGCAGGCACTTATACCACTGAGCTATCTCCCCACCCCTATTATCTTGATTGTAGCAAATTTTTCATCAGCGTATGAAATCTGTAAAAACTCACCAAATCATCCATTTTAAATATGCTATGTATCACATATCAGTTATACCTCAATAAAGAAATATCTAATCATCAAATTATGTATGTTGAATATGAGCTAAATTTTGTCTATTATGCCTCAAGCTCTTTGAAAGAGAATAGGTAGCCCCCAATACCCGCATGACACTGTATGGAAAATATTCCCTTCATTCTGAATATAGTTTTGTAGTAAGTCAAAATATTCTTATTTTTTCACACAAGGGAGTTGAGGTAGGGAATTCAGTAAGTTGCCGAGGAGGTCACAGTGCTGAGAGACATCTCTTGCTTTTAGCCCCAAAATCTGTACTCCTTTCTCTATACCACATGCTGGCAGACCCACTCTTGTGCACATTTCCCAAGTAAAGATGTTTACAGGAGAAGTGCAGACCATAGTGTGGAGGACCACCTGACCAGCTCTCATTGAAGGAAGAGCAACTGTCTCTATTTTGACTGAGTCTGGCTCTATTTCCTTGTATTGATTTGTAAGAGCTGGCTAGGACTTTTGTTTATCCTCTCAGTTGGCCTTAAGCAATGTATATTGGTCTAACTGAGGTGTTGGTGATAGTCTTTGAAGGTGGTATGCGTGTCTCCCTGGTAACCTATACCTGCTGCTCCTTTTTTTTTTTGGTGGGACCAGGGTTCGAACTCACGACCTTGCACTTGCCCAGCAGGCACTTGTGCCTCGGAGCTGTCTCCCCAGCCTTATGTGAGCCAGGCTGGGTTAGGACAGGTCTGAAGAGCCAATGCTCCCTGCTGCCAGCTGGGAAGGAGCCTCGAGACAGAGGCTATGACTTCCTGGAACTTGAAAGATTACATCAAAGCTGAAGCACCAGACTACCCAAAACATGAGATACTATCTAAATAGCCTTATGCAGATTACTCTCTCTGAACACCCTCTGCAGGTGGCAGAGGTAAATGTAGGTCGTCCACCTAGCTCAGCTCACAGTATTCACTACCTCCCACAATTCTCAGTCATTCCTCCTCAAGCCACTCCTCCACTGAATAAAGCCAGGTGAGGTCTTGGATTGCTCTCTTGGTTCCAGAGAACCATCTTTGTGGCTGGACTTAGAACCCCTTGACTCCCCAATAGTTATAAACATGTTTTAGTGTCTTTACTTTCGCTGTGGGTTGCATGGGAAGTGGTAGATTGGAATTACCTTGGTGAGATTCCAGTGATGTAACTCTGGGATTACAAATACTGGCTTCTTGGATCAAAATGAGGACCTCAAAGGGACTCCTACACATAGGGTGATGTCCCACACCTATTTTTCTGTTGGCTGTCAGTTTATGTTACCACAACCATCTCTTGAATTATGAGGATTACCTGATTCAGTTGACTTGCACATTTTCACTGGATCAGAGTGCATAATCTAGATTAAATCAAGGCAAGTAATCTTGGGTCTTCAGATCAAAGGAACAAAAATAATTCACTAGAGATTAAAACAAAAGCTGGCCACTGTACTCCCTTGCCAGCACCACCTCCCTTTGGGGTAACAGTGATTTCCCTGACAATGGGAGGCCCAAGGTTGGGAGCCAGCTAATGGGCTCTATAGTGCCCAGTTATTTTTGCAGCAAACTTAAGCCTAGGTTGAGGTTTCCATCTCACCCCTGAACAGGGCGAGCATGCGGTTGGTTCCTCCTCCGAATCACCTTTCACAAACAGCTGAGAGCACACTTCCTTTGTTTTGCACGTAATTTTGTAGTAAATCAAAATAGTCTTATTATGTGCATAAGGAAAGTTGAGTTAGAAAGTTCAATCACTTGCCCAGGTGGCTCTGGGTCCATGTCGACATGAGCCCTGGCCCTGACTGGGTATACTTAATGTAAATGCGAAGGTTGGCTAACAAAGATGACTGTGTTTCCAAAGGCAGGGAGAAGTGTTGCTATTTTGCCCATGCAAGATTTTTGTAACAAGGAATAACTGGGCTGACTACCTTCTATTGGTCCCTTTGAGACCGCTCCCCATCCTGTTCCACCAGGCTGTGTGCTCAGGGAGATGAACTGCAGGGACAGAGGAGTGGCCTTACTTGCTCTTTGCCTTTGCCTTTGCCTTGCAGTTGGGTTTGACCAATGGGGAATAGAGGCAGAGGAGAGAGGGAGAGAGGAGAGTGCCTTCAGACTGTGTGCTCCCTGGGACCTCCTCCCCACCTGCATTCCTCTTCATCAGAGGCCACTGGTCCATGCAGAAGGCCCTCTCCTCACAGCTCCCTCTGCTTTGGAGCAAAGCGTGGTATAAGCCTCAGACAACTGCCCACTTCCTCACAAGTCCTCTACCTTGTGCACAACCATGGACAGATTCTTTTCATTGATTAAACTCTGCTGAAATTAACCAACTTGGAGCCTGGTGATAGCTTAGCGGCATAGCACCTGCCAGGTAAGTGCAAGGTCCTGAGTTCGACTCCTGGTACTAAAAAAATAAAATAATATTCACCAGCTTGTGGATGACAATTGCTATCAGTACCGAGGTTACCAATACCTCTGACATTTTCTGATGAGGATAGTCAAGCCGCACCAATTCACCCTGACACCAACATGCACTGGCGATTGTGTCAGGTGAAAGCGCATTCACACACTTGGGGAACAGCGAGAACATTTCATAGATTCCAAGTGTAAGAAGAACATTTTTAGGTTAACAGACTGCTTTTCTTTAGGCTTATAAATCCTATTTCCATAGCCTTCAATCTTTTTGCATATGCCATTCTACTTAGATTGAGGTTTTCAATTACTCTTTTTTCATGCTCAGTATGACATACAAGGAAAAAGATGTTTGCTAGAATAAAAATTGCCTAAATGGCAAATTCAAGATTTCAGAGAGGTACCATCTGCTTTTCCTCATTGAGACATATTATTGTATACAGAAAAAATGCTATAAAATGAAATGCTGTTTCTTGTATCATGAATAAGTTATAACCTCAAGTAGTTGTGATTACTTAGAGCTTATGTCAAAGATAATACTGTTTTAAAAAAGATGAATCTTGACCCAACTAACTACCTGTACCAGAATCAGTTCAAATCGTGTCATTTCCATGCAAAGTACAACTAGAATAGCTGCTTTAAGTTTTATTTTCTTTAATGATTTTGCTCTCCGATACAGCCAAAATGCTACTTTGTAAGTTCTTTTTAGTAAGAAAAGCAAAATGTTGAAACATACCATGCTTTGTTTGGTGTTTATGTGTATGACACGTGTGCATGTGCGCATGTATATACACATGCATGTGTGTGTGTCTGCCTGCCTGCCTATAGGCACATGTGTATGTCTTCATGTGTGTGTCTTCGTGTGTGTGTGTGTGTGTGTGTGTGTGTGAAAGAAAAAAACAAGACAGAAAAATCAGGAGAAAGAAAAGAAAGCTGCTGCATTAGCCCAAGTCAGGAAGGAAAATTACATTCTTGTATTTATTATGAGTATTGACTAGAACTGAAGAGTATCTGAAAGCAGATGGAAAAAGAAAACCTGGGCAACTCTGGCAGCTTCCATTTAATTCTGCATAAAACCAGATGGTTTCACACTGCTCTCCTCTTACGTTCCGAATGTGTGGTGACGTCATCCTTTCAGCCTTCCCTCACTCCGTCTAGCATACTGAACAATACTACCGTCTGGCAGTCATATCACATTTCACAACTTGCAAAGTATCTTCCTATTTCTTATCTCAACGGATGCTTAGAACAGTTCAAATAGTCTGGGCAAACTTCATAAACCTTATTTACAGAGAGAGAGAAACTGAGACCTGGAGACCCAAGTCCAGACAGTTTCAGTAACATCTTGAGTTAGCTTAGACAAGAAATGGACACGGACGGCTGAAATCGCGAACTGCCCCTGTTGCTAGGCAGGTTTCCGTATCTCTGTCCTCCCGCATGTTGTCCTTCTCTTTTCTTGATTTCCTCTCCCGGCCTCCCCACCACACCTTCCTCTCTGTTCACTGACTTCATTTTCTTGGCAGATTGGAACAAGGTCTCGTGGGATCCTTACCACCTCCCTATGCGGCAAAATGGTACTGGGCAGAAGCCTGGCCGGGAGAGTCAGGAGGGAGAACCGCTGGCCCCTGTTGGGCTCATGCCCACTCCCTCTGAACAGATACTGGTGCTGTGGGGATGGAACCTAGGGCCGCAGGGTAGTGCAGGGGTCTAAAGCACTTGCTTAGGCGAGCTTAGGCGAAGCGCACCGACCCCCCTCCCACACACACACACACCACGTGCTGCACTAGCTTCACCCTCAGGGCAGGCTGAGCAGGCCACCAAAAAAAAAGAAAAGAAAAGAAAAGAAAAGAAAAGAAAAGATGAGAAAGAAAGAAAAGAAAGAAAGAAAGAAAGAAAGAAAGAAAGAAAGAAAGAACGAAAGAAAGAAAGAACTGACAAACTGACACAGTAGAGCAGAAAAGCGCCCGGGGAGAAAGCCGGCCACCCCCGTTTGGGTGCTGCCTTGAACACCACGCCTACCAGGTACAGGCAGAAGGACGACAGCCCCAGATCGTGAACCTGCACCCAGCCCCCACCCCTTCCCAGCGGGTCTCCGCAGAAGCCATGGAGACTTGCCAAGCTTCTACCGTCCTCCTAGTCACTAACGTGGCCTGGGAAGAAGCTTGGCCTCCAATCCTGATGCAGTCCCCGGTCAGCTGTGTGACCACAAGCAAGTTCCTTAACCTCTGTGAACCCCAGCTTCCTCTTTTATAAAATAAACAGTTCCTGCCTTCCAAGGTCATCAGCAGGGTACAGGGGGATAATGCACTCCAGATGACTTGAGCATCATAAAGGAACCGCACGCGGTTCGGGCTGTCGTTTCACATGTAAATGTCACGGGGACTAAGATTACACATTAGCATTCTTCCCCGGCAGCTCTCCACACCACCAGCCTTCGGCGCATTAGCAGCCCTTTGGTTTTGACATTTTTACTCTTTCAGTTTTAAAGGGCTCTTTTGAAAAAGGCATCAAGTAGAGTTTCAAAAGTAGATGGCTGAGCTCCAAAGAGAAGCTTTTAAACAGACGGCTCAGTGGTGCCTAACGCGCTCACCTTTTCAATCCAGATTAACCGGGAGTTGGAGAATTTCTGGAACCCACACAAGGAACTATTAACAGTGGCTGCCTCCAGGGAGTGAGACAAGAAGCTGGAGGGTGCAGAAAAACTTCCAATTTTTATTCATTACCATCTTTACTACTTGAATTTTAAAACTTTTGCATATATACTCACAATTTAAAAAACTGATAAAAATTAAAGTCATTGTTATCACAGAAGAGGGGCACGGAATGCATCTACTGTAGGATTAGATGCCTGAAAAGCTTCAAAAAATTTCTTCTTGCTGATCAAATATACATATTTTAATCATTTATTTATTTATTTCCTGCCTAAGCTTGCCTAACAGGCGCTTTAGACCACTGAGCTATCTCACTGGCCCAAAACAGATTATTTTTAGTTATCACTTAATTATTCAAGTAAAATTAGTACCACTCAACAATGCCATCATTCATTTTCTTCTGTGTCAATATACATCTTTTTCATGAATCATACCAAGAAATGCTCGTTTCTACCTGCTGAGGATATGAATGTAAACCATTATGTATTTGCTCATCAAAAATGATATCTACTGCCCTAACTGCCAACAAATAAAGCACATGTGGTATACATGACCACCTCTCAACAACATGACAATTTGCCTGAGAATTTGACCCAAGTAACATTGGGATGCTGGGCTCCAAGGAACCACAGCAAGGGACAGCTGAGGTTCTGTGTGATGTTTCCTAAGAAAATAAAGATCACGCAGCAGCATATGCCAAAGCTAAATGAGATACACAGCATTTTAAAAAATGATACCACACCTGGAACTTTGAATGCTATGCACAGGCTAAGTGCTACAGTGCTTGCTCAGCTACATCTCTGTAGAAAGGTTGCCTCTAAATCTAGAGGAAAGTTAAAGCCCCAGCGTTTCATAATTAAACCAAGGATTTCTTTTGAACTTCTGTGTGTCATCCTTGAAATGAGTCCTCGTTGGGGTTGGCCCTTGGGGTAGCTAGGCAGATATGTTAATAAAAGGTATTTCTATATATGAAATTTGTCACGTTGATCACATTTCAGTAAAGTTATCATGTCTGGATTCTTTCCATTTTATCGTTTCCAATTACAGTATGCTACTATAGACTATTAAAACCTTCCCAGGCTAGTAGGTACAGCTTCCATCCCATGATGCATAGAAGAAAGCCCAGTGATTTAAATTGTTAAGCTGCAAAGCTCCATTTTATTGTGAACAACTTTGCTAAGGATAGCCCAGCCAATAAATTAGTAACAGAAACCATACATCTCAAAAGCAGCGTCTTAGCTCTCAAAGATGTTTTCTCCTCACCTTCTTGACAATGTCCTTATTTAATTCTATCTTGCAAATCCTTATTATTATTATTATTATTATTATTATTATTACTATTATTATTTCTATTTGTATTTAGGGAGGGGTCTACAGGATGTTCAGGATCTCACTACTAGATCAGACTCTTAGTGATCCACCTGTTCACAGCCTTCCAAGAGCTGGAATTACAGGCATGTGCCACCACACTCAGTCTCAATTGTGGTCTCAGTACACCTGGGGGATGGAGCCAGCACAGTTGAGCTATTTATTCAACCCTTGCAAATCCTTATAAGTCCAAATATTTTCTTTTGTCAATGGAATAGAATAGAACAATAATTTAGGTTCAGAAATTTAACATAAGTACATTCAAATTTCTCCTAGAATTCAGAGGTAAATGCAAGAAGGCTTATTCTCTCTCTCTCTCTCTCTCTCTCTCTCTCTCTCTCTCTCTCTCTCTCTTCATTTTTTTTTTTTTTTTGGTGGTACCAAGGATTGAACTCAGGACCCTGTGCTTGCCAGCCAAGCATTTATTCTACTGAGCTATCTCACCGGCCCTATTCTCTTCTTGCAGTCTAGTCACTAACCTGTTTGTTGTTGAGATATAGTAGGTTTTATGTACATGCTATACCATTTTATTTAAGGGAGTTGAGTATCACAGATTTTGTATCTTCTTGCCCTCAGGGTGGACTGAGGCAGCCAAATAAATAAATAAATAAATAAATAAATAAATAAATAAATAAAACATTAACATGCATAACACAAAACGCATAACACAAAATTAACCATCTTGAAGCACATGGGACAGAGGCATTTAGGACATTTCTAAAGCTATGAAAATATCGCCTCTATCCAGTTCCTTTACCCTCCTAGGAGACCCAGTACTCTGAGAAGTAGTCTTTTTGATCTATTATTTATACTTCCACTGTGATTTCTCTTTGGAAAAGACTGTGCAAATCTGGGTTTAAATAACAACATAAGGATCTGATTTAATTTCTCTTGGAATTTGTTGATTCACAAAAATCAGTGAAACTTTAAAACTGAATAATCCTTCCCTTCTTTTCCCCTCCCTCTCCTTTCCTCCCTCTCCTCCCCTGCTCTCCTCTTCTTTCCCCTCTCCTTCCCTCCCCTTCCTTTCCTTCTGGGAATTAAACCCAAGGTCTCTCTGTTGCTCAGGAAATAGTCTACCACTGAGCCACACCCTCGGCCCCAAAGCTAATCTTACTGAAGTATGACCAGCACTGGAAGTCCTAGAAAGAATAAACCCAGCATCCAAGTAACTCACAATTCAGCCTAGAACCTACTATTATCAGAAATCTAGATCCTACCTCAATGGCTGGTAGTGCTGAATCTTTTTTCAGCGTGTGTGGGGGGAATAATTGAAAGAGAATTCTTCACATTTATCAACTAGAGTAGTTTGAAAGTTGAAAAATGATGAAATACATCAAAAAAAAACAAAACAAAAAAAAAAACAAAAAAAACCTGCCAGTTCCTAAAAACCCAATGCCTATTCTGGGGAAGCCAACTGATTGCTCTTTTTAGTATAATTAGCAGTTCTCTTAGTCACAGTGGCTTAGAGAATAAAAATGCTATGGATAATGGGCAATAGCGTGGGACCAGACACGGAGGAAGCAGAGAGGAGAGGCTGGGCAAGGGCTTGACTGAGCGCAGCAGCATCAGCATAAGACGCCTGTCACTGGGCTCTGTGGGAGCCGGTGGGGAGAGGGGGGCGGGAGGGGGCGGATTTCATTGTAATTTTGAGATAGTGTCTTGCTAAGTCACTAAATTGCCCAGGCTGGGCTCAAGCTTGCTCTTTTCCTGCCTCAGCCCAGTGGTGGGGTTATGAGGGTCACATGGAGTTCTTAAGTTCTTAAAGCCAGCTAGGAGTGAAAGCCATTATCTCCTCTAGCACTCTCCCTTTGGGCATCCTTGAATCTTTCTCACAATTACGTCTTCCTAAACCATCTCTGCTGTCTCGTGTGTGTGTGTGTGTGTGTGTGTGTGTGTGTGCGCGCGCGCGCGCGCGCGCGTGGGGGGGAGGGGGCATTCCATTTCTTTACACGAAAGCCAAGATCAAAGCCCTGAGGGTTCTATTCTGCCCTGGCAAACCTGGGTTTTCTATCATCATCCAGGCTGACACGCTGAACAAGATTCAGGGAAGCCTAGAAGTTGTCCACTCAGTTATTAAGGTTTCATCAGAGGCAACACCCAGGAGTGTGCTGGTTACACTGTATAACCGAAAGGCTCCAGTGCTAAGGCAGCACCTGTGATTTCACAAACAGTGCCAGGATTTAGGTTTTTTTTTAAAGACAGCTTGGACCAACATGCACAGTCATCTCTCAGTATTCACAGAAGATATGAAATCTGTGCTACTCAGTTTCCTTAAATGAAATGGTATAGTATGTGCATAAAACCTGCTATATCTTCCCATAAATCCCTATCAACTAGAATATCTCCTACCATGGGTAGGCTTGTAAACTGTTATAATGCAGTATTATTCTGGGCATAAGAAAAAGGAAAAAAAGTCTGTACGTAGTCAGGGCAAAAGAAATGTTTTTTCCCCAAATATTTTCCATCTGGATTGGTTGAATCCACAGACAGAGAATTCATGAAGGATTAACTGCATACAGGGTTCAAGTTTTTCAGAAGAGTTGGATCCGTGCCATTTTCAGCCCAAAACATGGTCGTTATCTTCATTATTTAGCTCAATTAAAATTTTTATTTTAACAATCCAGCAACATGGCTCGGGGCTACTTTCTGTGTTTTTTTTTTTTTTTGGTGGGACCAGGGTTCAAACTCACGACCTTGCACTTTCCAGGCAGGCACTTGTGCCATGGAGCTATCTCCCCAGCCCCTCAGGGCTACTTTCTATTGGAGACATTTTGTTAGACATCTAGGGTGGCCCAATATCTTCATATCCTAGGCTTCTCCCAGTTTTAGTTTTGAAAATCCTAAATCCCAGCAAACCCCTCAGTGTTGGGCCACACAGGACAGCTTGTTGCCCTACGTGTCCACTTCAGAACCACAGTGCTGGGAATCCTAAGAATGGGTAGAAAGATGAGTTGTAATGAAAACAAAAGTCCCTGAAAATCTGCACCCCAAATTCCAGCCACAGTCCACTCCAAAGCTGGTTTTCAACAAATAACTCAGTAGTCCACTTTATTCGCCAGGTAAGAAATGGTTTTTGCTCTGCAGGGATGGCTTATGTATCTAATAAAAGGAGAAAATTAAAGTATGCCTCGACGTTGGTTATAATTAATAACACTACATGCAATTCTGAAACATTACGTTATTTTACCACCAATTCCCACATTTTAGAACCTAATAAATAACATGTACTATGACAGGCAGACATAACAGTATAAAACAAGAGTCTCACTTTTCTTTGGTCCTATTCAAATACCTTGGCACCTTCGTGAGCAAGGCAAACTCTCTGGAGTTGGAGAATTGCCAAGAGCAGCAAACCCTCCACACCCCACACCACAGTACCAAAATGTCAGGCCAAGAAAGGGCCATTGAACTTCAACCTGTATACTTGCTCCAATGCCAAACACTCCAACAAGCCCCCAAATCCTCAGTACCTGGAACTATAAACAAGAAACTACAGAGCGAAAACCAGAACTTGCTTCTTTAACTTAGGAATGCACAACACTGCCCAATTCTGTATAATTGGATGTTATAAGATCCCGTGTCTACTTCCTAAAGCCCAACTACCTCTCTGAACACTTAATCGCTTTACTTTGTAGCACGAAGAATCACAGCCTCCAACCATGTCCATGCTCTTATCCCCAGCACCTGTGAATGTGTAACCTTATCTGGATCAAGGGACTTTGACGATTTGATTAAACTGAGGATTTTATGATGAGGAGATTATCCAGGCTTATCCGGGTGTGCCCAGCCTTATCACATGGATCCTTAACAACCAGAGAACCTTGCTGGCTGAGTTCAGAGTGAGGAGATGTGACAACACCCAAAGTGTAGAGAACTGCGGTGATCTGGCTGTGAAAATGTAGGGAGGTGGCCTGTAGAAGCTGGAAAGGACAAGGAAATGGATCTCCCTAGACCCTCTGAAAAGGCAGCTCTGAGTCTAGTGAGATTCTATAGAACCAACCCACATGACTGTCCAACAGGTACTGCATCAAGCCACCAAGTTGGTCATGTGTCACTGAAGGAAGAGACAACTAAGATGCCTTCCATTGCTACTGTGGTACGAGAGGCTACATGATGCCTCGGTAGCCTCCTCAGACCAATATTTGACCATTGCTTGCCTCGTGTATAATTCGTTTTTCTCTTCAGACCTAAAAAAAATAGATTTAGTAGTCGACCAAATACGCTCACAGTCCCTGGGAATACACAACAATATGTCCTTTCACTTATCCACTTCACTTAGTTGCTTTCTTTAGTTTGCTAAGCACCAAGATCACTCACATCCAAAACCATGGAGCATAAATAGAATAGGTAATTTTTCATGAAGAAAGGGTGCTTTTAAGTGACAGTGGGAAATTCCAAGTGATCTTAAAGTGGTGAGCTAAGACGTGGTAGTTTTCAGTATCTCCCTGTGGTATTCTGTATGTCATAATGACTAAAAGACACCTTCTTCTAGCCAACAAGGAGTCCCAAAGACCACAGTGAAAAATTATCCCACCAGTGTATCAGCAACCCCCACCGAGAAACCCTGTGTGGATCAATTTGAAAATTTTCAGTCCACTGATTAGCATGAAAGAAATAAACACAAACATCAAGGAATATCAGATGCTTATAAAACAGTTCTTGCCATTGGCCATATTTGGGTAAAACATAGGGATACCTTAGCTATTACTTGAACGGTATTGTCCTCAGACTTGAATAATGTGATGATAGGATATGAGAAGCTATGTATGGCCTTAAAGGCATACACACCAGGAAGGGTTTCTCCTAGGAAGCTCTGGACTGCAGACTCTCAACTCCGGCTGTATTTTTAAATCATCTGGGGAGCTTTATAAAGGACAGCTGTTCAGGGTTCTCTGCTAACTATTCTGGCCCATGGGTCTGGGGAGGGTCTGTGCGGTCCCACTTTTCAAAGCAGTCCTGGAGATTATAACACACAGCCACCGCCTGTCTGGTTGAGAGCGCTCTATGTGCAGGGGGCCACCCAGATCTGAATCCCATCTTCTCTTCTGTTGTTTACATCTGTGCTATCCCTCCCCATCCCACCTCCCCAAAGAAACATCTGGGAGTTATTCTGGATGCCTGCCTCTTCACTGCAGTCCATCAGCTCTTCCAAATCCAGCCCATTCTTTGGAGGCCCAAGGCCCCCCCAACACCTTCCTTTCCATGCATCCCGCTGTGCAAGGAATTATTCTTTCAGAGCAAATCCCCATTCCATGTCCCTTGCTGCCTACCTAACAGCAGAGAAGGTGGGGTGCCTGAGCACAGATGGCACACTGGGTCCTTTAGAGGGTCTCTGCTTCGCAGGCCACTCCTCAGTCTGCTGCTTTCTGGCCACCCGCTGTTGCTCTACATTTCTCAGACCATGTCAGGCCCGTTGGGGCCTCTGGCTCCCACACATTCTTTCTCATACCTGGAGCCTCTGCTCTTCTCTCTTCTCTGCCCGAGGGTGCTCTGTGCTACTGCTCTCCCGTGGCTTCACCCATGGCGTTTCCTTGCCCTGTAACTGCCAGGCCAGCCCTGTCTTCCTACACCCCTTTAGCTGCTCTGCCCTAACACAGAGGCCTCATGTTGGGCCACACTTTGCCTCTACAAAGCTGGGCAGGTCTGGAGCCAAGCCTGTGTATTTCCCATCTTCAGATTCCCCACATCTGCCCTTAATTCTTTTGTTCACTCATCCAACAGTTTTATTAAATATGTAACAAGTGCCAGACATGCTGGCTGCAGGCTGGAGGCAAGATTATTAACAAGTCAGAAACCATGCCTACTCTCTGAGCTTTTCTTGCCAGAGAGGCAGGTAGATTGCTGCACAAACATGAGAGAAAGCTAGATCAGCGGGGAGGGTTCGGAGAAGGCTTGTTCCAGGTTGTGTTTGCACAGTGCCAGGACATTAAAAAATGAACGGGTGTCAAAGACAGCTTTCAGAAATTATGGCATTTTGAAATTATGGCCTCTAATATTTACATGTAACCGTTACAGTTGGATGCTGAGTGTCATCATTTTATTCTGTCAGCGTGTCACTAATGGATAACCTCACCTGGAGATGTGCAGTTCCAATTTGAGAACCTCATAAATATGAGTTAAACACAATGCAACCTCTTATCCTAAGGAAGGTCTGATGCCTAATTAGGGCTATATATTTGTTGCATGAATGAATAAATTACTATTGCCAACAAACTGATGAAGACCAGTAAACTGATTCAGCTATAAGCAGGTTTTACTTTTTATTAGCATTTCTGTAGCCACTAAACATTCATATGAATAAAAATTAGAAACTCCACAATCAGATTGAGTCCGCCATACAATAAAATTCTTGAGCAGAGAAGGGAGAAGCACAGGAGTATAAGTACAACATACTGGACCCGAGTTGCTAACTTGAAATTGGGTGGTGCGGATACAAGATTTGATTACATTATTGTCCCTGCTTAGGTATAAGCTTGAAGTTCTTCCTAATGAAATTAAATTGTCAAAGGGATGTGGCGTGGGGGAACTTAAATCATTGACTAGCGGAAGCTGTGTGGCTTGCTCGGTTAGAGCAGGGAGCCAATCTGTCTCAGAATCATGGTGATCTTTCAAGCCTACACCCAGATTCCAAGAGCTGTAGCTACTTTCACAGGCAAAGCTTCTTCCAGAAGAAACCCCACCAGCCACAGCCTGACCTTTTGGTTGTTATTATTCTTGTTACTGTTGTTGGGCTTGTCAGGAACGCAAGCTCACACTGTCTGAGATCAGTCTGCACGAGCAGGGTTTACCTTCTTTGATCTAATCGGGTCTGGGCTTCTGTCTGGCACAGGCTCTGTTCTCAATGTCTACAGCGCATTAATCATGTTTGGTGCCATAAGGCTATGATTTGTGAAAGCAGTAGCTTCAAAGGTTTTCCAGTTCAGATTTTTAGAAGATAATTGGAAAATCCGGGTGAAAATTCAATTTTAACTATTATTAAAGAAAAATTTTAACAAATTCTATGAATCCCAAAGTCACATCAACATTTTTGAAGACTCTGGGAGTGTTTCTCCTCTGTGGATCATCACACACTTAAAGGCTTTCGTCTATGGAACCTCTTAACATCTTGAAGTTCTTGTTAAGTCAGTCTTAGAAGAAAATATTCAGAATTCTTACCTCTTCAGTTTCCAAAGCCTGAGGCTCACTGGCAGATGTGGCTGTTGAGAAAACAGAGGGGAAAATATGTTTTAAGAAAACAAAAAATAGCAGAATACGTTGGAGCAAAAGAAGGCCCTGTCACCCAGGATACAAGTAATGGTGGTACAGTTTTAAGGGCAGAGGGTCTTACATGTTCACATGTTGGAGTCCAGCAACACTCTGTGAACTCCTTTTCTCTTAAGGAGCAGATATAGTAGATGAAATAAGAAACCCATTTCTTTGTGGAATTCTCTAGCCTGCAAGAACACAGAACTCACCTAGGCTGCAGAGTGATTTAGGAGAAGTAGAGTTCTCTGTGACAGAGATCCCTCTGCTGTGAGAGGAATGAGTTTTCCTGCTCTCCTAACCTGATTTGTCCCTCAGGATCAAAGCTGTAGAGATGGGAACACCTGGTCCAGGTGCTGGGGGTGGAGATAGAATACACACAGTTTGTGCATCTCTGGCAGAGCAGGACAAGCTAGCAAACATGGCTTCGGCAACCCAAGGCATCTATGGGCTGTTAAGCGATGGTGAGGCATTCGCATCTTTAGCCACTAATGCCTATTGCTTGTGGTGAGCAGCTGGCTGAGTGTTCCTCATACCCACAGTCTCTCGTATCTGAGAACCAGAAGGCTCCTACATAGAGGGCCTTCATTCCTCTAGAAAATGGACAGCACGCCAGCCTCAAAGCCTCAGGGCCACTTCACTGTTCCTATTTTGCTCTGAAACAAGATCAAGAGTCAATTGATTGTGAGTAGAAATCAAATTCCCACTGGGTCCCAGAACCCAAGGCATACCAGAGTCTCTGGAAATCTCACACTGCCCCAGGCTGGCAGGTATGTTGCAATCTAGACCCAAGGAACCATATTCCCAGACTACTCTACCAGCTTGTGTGTTTTAAAACAACTCAAGTTATTTAAAAAAACATTATCTCATGATTAATGGCAGCCAAGGGAGAGAAAACAAACCAAAGGCAAAAAACAACCTATTTTCAGAGAAAAAGCCCTGGGGATAACAAGGGCTAAGTAGGACTTTCAAAACAAGCCTGTGCAAGGGTGACAGATGCCAGGACTCATGTATATGATGCCCACAGAGCCAAGTGGCACAACCTCTCTGCAATGAGGTTTGGTAAAGAGGCTCAGCTGTGGTGCCAACCTTTACTGTGTCAGCACCACTCTTTGACTTGAGCACTAACAACAACAAGATGTAGACAAAGAACCTGATTATCAAAATACAACTTCCTAAAAGAGAAAAGATGGAAGAGAAAAGCAATGTGTATATGTACTCAAGATAGCTAGGATAATTGTGGTGCTGATTTCTACTGGTTCATTGAAAGCAGCAGCAAATGCTTATACTGTCTGGTCAGTTTTGCAGGTCTGTACCTGGTAACCCGAGCAACTACTTTGAAGATAACAATATGCAATATAATAGGTAATTTTGTATCATCTTGTTTTGAAATTCTCTGTCATTTTTATTGCTTTTGTTGTCTCTTGAAAGCAAAACAATTATTTTTCTAAGCTGTAAAATATTACAACCTTCTAAATTAAATAATTAAATTAAATAAAAGCTCTGCATGGTAGAAAGAACAACAGATACAAAAAAATTAAATGATGAGGAAAACACAAAAGTTGTATATGATATCGTTAAGTGAAAAAGAGACAGAAAATGTCATAACTAGTTTGACCTCCACTGATTTTCAAATACTGTATACAAATTTATATATACAGTAGTTCCTCCTTCCAGAAGTTGTGCTTTGCTTGGTTTCAGTTAAACGTGATCAAACAAGATCTGAAATAGTAAAGGGGAAATGCCAGGAATAAATAATCCCTACAGTTTAAATCACACACCACTCTGAGTCATGGGATGAAATCTTATGCATTCTCTGGTGTCTAGCCAGGACACAAGTCACCCCAATATACAGAATGTCCTCACTGTAGAAGCTCCCTGCCTCAGAGTGACCTGGTGGTAGACCTCTCAGTTATCAGCCCACTGTTGGGAGAGGCCATAGAACCTGTGCAGGGTCTCACTACAGAGCCCAGGTTTATAGTGATCCTCCTGCTTTCAGCCTCCACAGCACTAGGATTACAGGCATGCACCACCACACCCGGTCTTGGTGGCCAGCTCAGCGTGCCCTGGAGTGGCACTGGTGTAGCATGTGCTGCTGGGGAATGAACCTCGGTCCTTACGCTTGCCTAAGCAGGCGCTTTAGTCTGCTGAGCTATTTCGCCAGCCCTTAAAGTGAATTTAGAAATAGTTTTAAAAACAGTATTCTCAGCTCCCTCATCTTCAAATGAATTGCCACATCTTCCCCTCAGGTGGAGCCACTGTGTTTAATTTCTCCAGTCATTCCACTGGCCCAAGAGCACTGGCGTGCCACCACCTAAAGGTGTGCTTTGATTTTATTTTCCCTGACTTCGTGAGAGATTCAGCAGACATCCCAGAACTTCCCTTGTCTCCTTGGTGACCCACAAGGCTGTGCTGTAAGATGGTTGCCTATGGATAGGAGTCAGACCCAGTCCCTAAAACATAGATAATGGGTCTACCTGTGAATCAGATTAGACACCATGGTCTAATTACAATCACTCTCTTAATTGTATGAGGCTAATTTCCTGAGGATCATTTAAATCTGCAACAGTGCTCCACCTCGATGGCGTTTGGAACCTGTTAAGGGATCATTAGAACCTTGTTCTTGCTTGGGAGGTTGACCTCGGGGACTCGTCTGTAATTGTGCATCAAAGAAGAAACTATTTTCAACCCCTTCCCGAGAGAATGCTAGTTGAGCCTTTTCTCCCCTGTGAAATGCGCGATGCCTAACAATAACGTGGTTGCCTTCTGTCCCATAAGCAAAGTGAGACGCTGGGGCTCCTTCCCTCCCCTTTCAGGTGCCTGTTGCGTGTTCTCAGGAAAGCCCAAATTCTCCTTCAACAGGCGATTTGGAGCTGACAGTCAAACCTCTGAACTGTCTGATTTTTCTCCCCTCCTCTCTCTCTGGAAACATAAGCAAGCCAGCTCAACAGGCCTAATTACCATGGTAACAACATGCACTGTGATTAGGAGTGTGTTTGTTTTTTAAAATGACTCACAGATCGTTTCCCCCAAAGCCTCAGACACACAGATTTCTGGCTGGTTTATAAAATGAACCTCAAGTTTCTTTGTATGTTTCTTGTTCTTGTTAGCAGATCTGGCAGAAATCTATCAAATCAAATATAGTCCCCTTTGCCTTAAGAATGAAAGAAAAAAAAAAATCAAACCCACTTACTTGGCTCCTGAAACACCCCAAGATTAATCAATGTAAAGCTCCAGCTTGTAATGAAATTAATTTGAGTTTGTACACTGGAGATAATTAATCTGTTCCTAATTTAAATAATTAAGGTATTTTATAATGCAGTTTTAGAAATTCAGATGAACTAATCAGATGAAATAAAATGTGATGAAAGAAATATCAAAAGTAGCCCAAATAAGGGTGCAAGATCACATGTAAAATATTACAAAATAATAAATGTGTGAGGCACACTGCTGTAACTGCAAACACTCAGGAGGTTGAAGCAGAAGGGTTGTAATTTTGAAGCCAGCATGGACAACCTAGCCAGATCTTGTCTAAAAATAAAAATGTGGGGCCAGCAAGATGCTCAGCAGACCAAGTACCTGTTCTGGCAAGCACAGGGACGAGGGTTCGATCCCTGGTGCCGCATGGCATGCCAGTCCTGCTCCCAGGGAGCGCTGAGAAGGTGAAAGAGTCTAGGTGTGGTGGCCCATGCCTATAATCCCAGTGCTAGAGAGGCTGAAAACAGGAGGATCACTATGAGTCAGAGCTGCAGGGTGAGACCCTGTACCAAATGCATTAAATAAATAAATAAATAAATAAATAAATAAGTATAAAAATTTAGGACATAGGATTCTCTGGGTTCAATTCCCAGTATCACAAAATGAAGGCCAAAACAAAACAGAATAATGTAAATCTTGGAACTAAAACATTTTAAAAGCAATGACCCAAATGAAGTCATTTATTTTCAAAACCTGAACATGAAAAAGTCCAGACAGTTGAAGCAAGGTGCACTACTTCTTTGTATTTATTCAACACATCTTCTTTGATACTTTGTACACAGCACTGTTTATAACTGCACCATCACAAGAGAACAGAGGGCGGGCTGCGGTCCTCTCTCACAGGATGGAGGGAGGTCATGGAGGTGGCTCTGGGCTACCCTCACTCTTTTTTTTTTTTTTTTTTTTGGTCTTTTTTGAGGCAGGGTCTCACTATGCGGTTGAGGCTGGCCTTGAGCTCACTTTTGTAGCCCAGGCTGGTTTCGAACTCACACCAATCCTCCTGCCTCAGCCTCCCGAGTGCTGGGATTACAGGTGTGAGCCACCACACCCGGCTACCCTCACTCTTGAGCTCTCTCTACCCTCCAGGCACATTCTAGACAGAGACCTGAGCTCCTGCTGGGCAGACCTGATGCTCACAGGACTGACCTTGGTGCCACTGTGAACTCTCACAGAGAAAATGATCTGACCTGCTGATAATCCCAGCATGTTGGCTTCCTCTATGGGAAATGCAAATGAACCTCCTTTTAAAAGAAACCTAAATGGGAATTATTTACATAAACTGATTGGAGTTCAATCTCTTGATACTAACATATGATAAAACATTAAACACAGAGACTGGGCATGGTGGTGGGTGCCTGTAATCCCCACCCTTGGAAGGTTGTAAACAGGTGGACTACTATGAGTCCAATCTAGTAGTGAGACCCTGAGCACCCTGTAGACTCTACCCCCCCAAAAAAATTACATGTAAGTCATGAAACCTGACACACAAGCATAAACAGAGCATGGTTTCTCTTAGTGCAAGTAAGTTAAAAAGCAAAATGAAAGCTAAGTAAGAGGAGATTGGGCGCTGGGTCTCTTGCAGGTGGGAAGGAGGTGAGAGGAGAGCCGCACTGGAGGGAAGTGGATGAAAAAAGAATTGAGGTCCTGTTCATCTCTCATGGGACCAGCTCCACGAGAGGAATGCAATCGTTATATGCCACAAACACATGCCCATGTTGATCGAGATTAAAAGGTAAAGTAAAATACAATCACACTCATCATTCAAAGAGCTATGGATCTTAGGTATTATTGTTGATAGTACACTTTTTTTCCCTATGGAATTTAAGGAGAAAACCAGATTAGTCAGGATGAGCGAGCAGTGACAAAATACCCGGGTTAAGCCAGCAGAGCTCCAGCCTCGCTCTCCTGCCATGTCCGTCACAGCACAGAAGCCACTTCTCTGATGTTGTCTTTATTTAAGACCCTGGTTTGAGAGGGCAGCCACCGTCGCTGTCCTGACACCACGGCCCAGTGCCAGGGATGCACTCGCTGCCTGGCTATTCCTGTTTCTTCCTGGAGGTGACGTGAGCTCTGGGGCTCCCATGTCATCAGCCAGTACAGAGCAACAGGGCCACACTTAGTGACAGCAGTCAAGGAAGAGCAAGCTTATTAAGACCTGGGTAAGGAGGGGCTGGGGAGATAGTTCAGGGGCACAAGTGCCTGCCTGGCAAGTGCAAGGTCCTGAGTTCCATCCCCTGTTCTGAAAAAAAAAGATGTGGGCAAGGAAAACCGGAAACAGCTACAGTTGGGCCTGCAAATTCTTGAACAAATGACAAAAATCTGAGACTGACTACGCCAAGTTGAAGCACTAGGGTGGTCTGGCTGTCCCAGGGAATAGATCTCCTTGTTGGATTCCAGACTCCAATATATGAAGACTGGTGATTAACTCTGGGCCATTAACAGTCACCTCTGCTAGAAATTGGTAAGAACTCCTTGATAAAATAAAAGACAATCAACTGCAGATTTGTAGTAACAATAACAATTATACGAACAATAGCTACACTTCTTGGATAATGACTATAATTGAAGCACCGTGCTTAAATAAACATTTTACATCTATAATTTCCTCCAATTTTGTGAAGTAGGTATTATTATTATTTCCTGTTTTATGGATGAGGAAACATGCACAGAAACTCAAAAAACCATTCCTGCAAGATTCTGGCCCTAAAGTAATCTTTTAACTATTTTGTTGTTCTGTCTGTCAGACCTTAGAGTACTATTTTTCCACACTACTATATTTTAAGACACAGTGAAAAATTAACGTTTATTTTCTTTACTAGGAATTTGAACCATTTCTTAAATTTGTCCTATTTTGACTTAAAACACCTTAGAGGTGTTCATTATCGTTTTCTAAAGGAAGAAATAGTAAAACTCTGAGAGAAGCAGCTTAATGCCCCTGTATGGCATGCCTCCAAATATAGTCATATTCATGAGGTTTAAAAACAATGGCAAAAGATCTGTGTGTTGTTCAAAGCTATTCTAAAATGACATTGAGAATTTTTTTCTTTTCTTGATTAAATGTTCTCACTGTTTTTTTTTTTTTTTTTTCAGGGTTCTACAGAGATCGAATAAATACCCTCCTTAAGCAGAGCTCTGTTGGCAAAGCTTAGAAATTAAGTCTACTTTCCTGTTTAAAAATGCAAATATAAGAGTAGGAGGCTTTCAGTCATTTATTACAGAAGAGCACTCCTACCACTAATACTTACTCTGCGATGGTGAAAATGCAGGAGCACACCTTAGAGACAGCAGTCAAAACACTGTTATGACAGCAATTCCACTGAAATCTCCCTTTTTTAAAAAAAATCTCTGTTTTTTACTATTTCTGCCTTATCCATCACCTCTTAAATATAATATCAGAGGAGAAGTAGGCAGCATGGAGATCAGGAGGGCAACACTGCACAGGGGGCCTCTGGAGTTGGAAAGTGGAAACCTATTGTCTAAATAATACATAACCAGAAAACCCAGAGATTATCATCCCTCTTTTATAGGCGCTGTAATCAACAAAATAGATGTCTCCCTAGAGAAAACACAGTTTGCATGTAAGGCAGACAGACTAGTCATAGGATCCCTGGTCTCTGGGACCTCATTACTCAGCCCAAGGTGGGTTTTATTTAGGTCAAATTGATTTAAATGACCAGTCATGAAGACTCAAATTTAATTATATATATTCTTTTATAATGCAGAAATCTTGGGACTGGTTGCTGGTTGTCTAAATTGAATGCTGTCCCTACTGCTTTTTTAGGAGCTGATGTGAATATTCTGGAATATTCTGTTTACAAAGAGTGTTCTTTACTTTGTCTCACTTCAGCTTTCTGTTCTTTCCTCCTGAATTCTTTCTCTATCAGAGTAACTACAGAGGCAAATTTTACTGGATGCCTTTACAGAGCCACATAACATTTCTTTCTTACTAACAAAACCAGATCTTGTTCCAGGAGTCTGGAGACTAGGTTGTTCTAAGAAGCTGGGTGCTCTCCCCTCTCAGGAAGAAACTTACATGACCAAGTAGCATGGGTGCATTCTCCTGGTCACTAATACATAGGGCATATGGGCTGGGAAGTGAATCCTGTAGGAGAGAGCTGTACTATTCCTTTAACAAGAGCTATATGTGAAGAACTGAGCCCCTTTACTGAGGCTGTGGACACTGAGATCTCTCTGCCTTTCTGAAATGGAAGGTATCTTCTCTACAGCCAAGGCAGCCAGCCGGCCTAACAGTAAATCTGCTGAGGGGGCTGCAACAGGAGGGAGGAAAGAACTCAGACTACCGAGAACACTGTCCAACTACTAAATAACTCTCTGAAGCTGCCCTTGCTTGCTTAAGGTCTTGAGATAAATTTCCTATTCTTTAAACCTTGTCGGTAGGGCATTTGTTTTCCTTTTCTTCTCATCTGCAGCCAAAAGTGATCTGGTAGAAAACTATTGTCCTTGCCTCACAGGATTGTTTTAAAACTAGTCTGAAACACTAATGTGTAAGGACTACTCGGCACAAATTGAGTGTGAAAAAGTGCTGGTTCCCAACTCGGCTCTTGAAACCTGCTGATCCTCAAACACGAGTGGGTTGAGTGTGTCCTTCGTCTGGCTTCAGTGTGTCCTCGGTGAGGTTTTCCCTGGTTCCCACAGCAGAATTAAGGGCAGAAATAATTGCTTTCTTTTCTCTATTCATCTCTGACATAATAGCAATTACCTCAAGTTATTGTTTGCTGGGCTTTTTTTTTTCCTTTTTCCTAAAGTTATTTGAAACAATAAGAATGGCATTTAATTCAGACAAGACCCATAGAACCTTAAGATATATGTATGTATATATATATATATATATATATATATATATATATATATATATATATTAGTCTTCCAGACTGTAAATCGATTTTATCTACATAAAATCTAAGCCATATCAAGTACTCAAAAGAATGATTACTTAGTTTAACTGAAAATCCACTTTCTATAAAAGAAAACATTTTCTGAATTTTTGTGTGTGTTATAAGGCATGATAAAAAAGAGTGAACATTTAATTTTAAAAAAATATACACTGAAAGATCCAGTACCATTAATCGCCTTCCAAATACCCATCTTGCTCTGCACACATTTTTCCCATCCTCGTTGCGTCTCTCTGAAGCCGCTCTGGCGTCCTCTTTTGTGAGTGTCCTTAGTTGCACTGTCTGGCTACCTCAGTGTCCTAAACTGGTTTCAAATATTGGCCTCTCGTGGCCCTTTTGATTTGGGGGAGGAGCCAGAAGCCACAGCTGTGGTGAATAAGGTGGACGAAGGGTGCCCTGAAGCCCTCTGAGCCACCTTTGTGCTGCCTGACCCTCAGCAGCCTCCACTGTAGTTCCGATTGCATGTGCTGAAGGTCACATTTCCTCTGAGTTTTGCCTCATCTTTACCTCAGAAATGCATGTGTACCTTCTATACAGCAGTGACCCCCAGTCTAGGCCATACTGTACTTCCAGCTGGACCTTTGCCACCAACTTAGGTCTCAGTCACTCAACTATCACCTCTTCAGAGCAGTCCTCAGAGCTGCTCAACAGAGCTGAAGTCCCCACTTTCCACTGCTAGCCTATGCATATTCTCTTCCATTCCACCTGCTTCTATTCCAGCCCACCAGAGGGAGCGTCACTGCTGGACATGTTCTAATGTTGTAATTTTTTTTTTTCTGTGTAAGGGTTCTGGTTCTGGCTGACTGTAATTGATTCAGTCCAGGGAGACGCTTAGACATAAGTACTTTTAAAAATTATCCTTCATGATTTTTCTTGCATAGCTAAAGCTTAGAAGTCACTAGTTGAGTTGTCAAGTCACTCTCAAAGCCAGAATATAAGCTCCAAGAAAACAAAGGACAGGTTGTTGTTCTTGCATGTCTCTCTGGCATCCTGCGGGGTGTGGGGAACATTGTGGGCACATTGCAGACAGAGATACTAACTGAATTGAGATTCTGTCTGTATTTGTCTGTTTCCCCAGAAGTTTCTGGACTCCCAGGGAGCAAGCACCAGGTCTAGCTCCCTCTGCAGCCAAATAGACAAAAGTGTCAGTAAGCCAGGGACAGTGGTGCATGGCTATAATCTCAGGTCTCTGGGACGTTGAGACAGGAAGACAACAACTTGGAACCCAGCTTCAACAATTGGGTGACATAATGAGTTCCTGTCAAAAAAGAAGAGAGAGAAGACTGGGGACATGGCTCAGTATGAAGACTCTAGGTTCGTTTCCAGTTCCCCAGGGGAAGGGCAGGGGGAGTTATTCAAGAATTTCATTAAGTAAGTGGATGATACACCAACTGCACTGTGTGCTATGAAGTTGACAGTGATAAAGATAAAACCAGATATGGCTGCTGCCCTCGGGAGGCTGCCGCATCTTAAAAAGAGGGGAGATGCCAAGGAAGACTTTTATATCTGTGTACCGTGATGGACTAAACGTTGTGATGAGAAAACAGAAGCTACAGAGAAAGCAGAGATTGTTCCTAATCAGGGAAAGAAGCGAAAAAAAGGCTTCTTGGAGAAGGAGACCATTAGAATCGGCCCTATGGCAGACCCTGCCAGCTGTTATTTCAGTCGGAGGCCTGAGCTAAGACCATGGCTGTCCACGTGCTTAGAGAGCGGTGCGAGGTGAAGGATCTGGTAGGCCCGGTGCATGCAGCCAGAACTGGAATCACAGGAAAGGTTGTGACTTGGGCTGTGTAGGAATGAAGCAGACAAACAACCAGATTTTGAGAGTACTGCCAAAGGAGCAGACACTGGAGGCGATGGAGATGCTGGGACCCTTTACAGAGGCAGGAAGCAAACAAGAAAATTAGCAGAGATTTAAAAAATCACGGAAGAGCAGATTGCTGGGAGGAGGGTTGTTTCCTTCGTTCTTTTTTATTATTATTATTATTTTAGGAAAGGGTCTATAGGGTGTTCAGGGTCTCTCTACTAGATTGGACTTGTAGTAATCCAACTGTTTACAGCCTCTCAAGAGCTGGGATTACAGGTGCGTGCCACCATGTCCAGTTTTAGTTGCCATCTCAGCGGGACCCAGGGGCAGGGCCAGTAGGCCCAGGTTTGAATCCTTGCACCTGCTTGCAAACGTTTTAATCTGCTGAGCTTTTTGGCCAACCTTTCCTTCACTCTTAATAAGTTCATGGTGCACAGAGAAATGGAACATGTCTAAGACAGAAGAAAGGACCAATGAAGAGAAGAAACCAAACCTGTCTGAAAGAGAAAAAGGTTTTATGAGAACATAATTGCTTACAAGTTAAGCATGGAGGGGCTGGGGAGATAGCTTAGTAGAATAAGCGCTTGCCTTGCAAGTGCAAGGGCCTGAGTTCAGTCCCTGGTTCCGGGTGTGGTGGGGAGAAAGGAAGTTAAGCATGGAAGGGGTGGAAAATTTAAGCAGAGGATTTGTTATTGAAGGAAAACCCGTGTTCACTGTGCCTAGAAAGGGAGAAAAAGAAAGTGAGCAAGTGATGGTCTAGATAGTTGTGATCCCCAGAAGTCATATGCTGGAATCTGAACCCAAGTGGGGTTGTGGTGGAAGATGGAGCTTCTGGGGGTTGTGACTGGTCATAAGTGGGGTCAAATGTCTGCTGTGCTAGCACCTTGCTCTTGTCCTTCTCAGATTCCTGAACTGTGAGAAACAAATTTCTGTTGTTGCCAGCAGAGTCTGCAATAGTTAGGCCTTGGGAACAGCTCAGCTGTCCACCAGCTGATGAATGGGTAAAGAAGATATGGATTTTGTATGCAGTAGAATACTACTCAGCCACAAAAAAGGCTAAACCTGAGACACATCTGGCTAAATGGATGCACCAGGATGCTATACTCTTAAGCGAGCTAAACAGGACACATGTGTAAATGCCACGTTGTTTCTCTGGAGTGAGAAACTGAAAGTATAAATAAGGACCAAAATTATCATAGATATTGTGAAATAGGAAAAAACTTTTCAAATGGGAAGGAGAACTAGGAAGGGGGCAGGGGGAAAGGAAGGGAAAAGGAACAAAATGAGAAAAGAAGGATTAAATGGAAACAAAGATTTCTAAATGAGGAAGGGAAGAGGGGTTGAAGGGTTAGGATTAGGGTTAGGAGTTGAAAGGAGGGTATGAAAATAGGGGGGAAAGAATCAAAATATGTCATGTTCTGGTACAAATTCCTAGGATATTTGTTACATATATCTTAATTATACCAATAAACTTAGTTAATTTACAAAAGGAGATGACAGGGCTGGTTCTATCTTACCTCCAACTTCAGTGTACAGTGATGCACACTGGTGCCGCTTCTACAAAACATGTTATCATGAAAATTCAATAACTGAGGAGTCTCTAAGACTTTCAGAGCTCATCCGAACCCTGACTTCCATTAAGCACTCTTCATTCTACTTGACATAGAGGGTTTTCAGAAACCACTAAGTCTCTAATATTCTTGCCAGCAAACTTGAAGCTCTGTTCCATGCTGTTATCGTTACACTAGAATAAATGGGGGAACACAAACTCTGTATTCAGTAGAGTATCAAATTAAATTTATTCTTTATTTTCCAATAATATAATTTAGTCGTTCAAACAATTTTAAGAAGGACAAGGAAAAAAAAAAACAAAACTCTCCCCACCCCTCTGCCCTCGTATGGAAGGAAGAAAAACAGAGTGAGACTGGGTCGGTGAAGCAGTGCCTACTGGGCAACTCTAATTCTAGTCTACTTCGTTCTCCACCTTACTGGGGTGGGGGTCAATAAAGGTCAGACGACCCCAGGTCATTTTCAGCTTCATGCTCCTACAATGTCCTAGCCCAAGGACTACGTCATTTTATTTTATTTTTAATTGACAAACAATGCTTGACTATATCTATGGGGTATCACGGGGTGTATGTATCCATTGTAGAATCAACAAATCAGGTTAATGCACTGGTACTTTGGAGGCAAACTGTGACAATGACTCTGTGCCTTGGTTACTCTTTTCATTGTGGAGACAAAATACCTGATGCCCAGAATGAAGGGGGGAAAAGCCGAGTTAGCTCATGGTTTGTAGGGTTTCAATCCACAATCTGCTGGCTCTGAGGCAGGATGGCAACCACTCATGGTGGTGGAAGACAGCAAAAGCAGCAAGCGACTATAATAGTGTCTTACTTTCTTTCTTCTTTTTTTTTTTTGTGCAACCAGGGATTGAACTCAAGCCCTTGCACTTGCCAGGCAAGTGCTTATTCTACTGAGCTATCTCTTCAGCCCCTAATAGTGTCTTTAAACTGTCCCTTTAATACTCTACCTAGGCTGCTGGTTTTGAGGCAGTGCGAAACCAATCAGCGTACTGATCATAATCCCTTAATCTCAGCCTCACATTCTCTAGCTTCAACTGCTTCTGGAAAGACCACCTCCCCACGAGTGCAGGAGGCTTTGGGGGAACAGTGAGACACAAACTACAACACTCTGTAACTCTCTTTTTCCACCTAGGCCTGGAGAGGCAAGTTGCCTGGGTTGTTGTCATTGTGGCAGTAGAATTACAGATTTGCAAGTTAAATAAAACCAGGGATGACTATCTGCAAACTGCCTTTGCCCTGACACTTACACACGGAGGGCAGCGCAGAAGGTGAATATCATCTTTCAGGGCCTCCTGAAAGCCTATAATGGCAGCGTCCGCCCTGACCAGCACAGTCAGCTCTTGCTGCTATTCAAGAGCCCGCCTTAGCTCTTATGCTCAAAGCTTCCCAGTCACACCCTGCCTCCCTGATTTGGGGATTAGGAGTGAAATCTGCAGTAGAAAAATGAGATAGAAAGGTTCTATCTCATTGGTTTTAAAGTGAAATCTGGATTACAATTCTATTTTGTTAACAGAAACTCATCTCAAAAACTCAGTTCAAGAGCTGGCAAGGTAGCTCAGCAGTCTAAAGTGCCTGCTTAGGCTAGTTTAGGCAAGCACAGGGACTGAGGTTCAATCCCCAGCAGCACATGCCATGCCAGCCCTGTGCCTAGGGTGGACTGAGCTGGCCACAGAGTCTGAGCATGGTGGTGCACACCTGTAATCCTAATGCTGAGGAGGCTGAAAACACGAGGATCATTATGAGTCTGATCTGTGTCATGAAACTCTGGAATAACCAAATACAATTTTTTTAAAAAAAATCTCACTTCTTGTTTAATTACAGTAGCTGCTCTACATGGGTGTTTAGAGTGCTCATCATGCTAAAGGCAAGAACAATTCAGATCTCTAACTTCACTTTTTTCTTTTCTTTCTGACTCTGTCATTAGGCATTTTTTAAATTTTCATCTTGAGTAGCTGCACCAGAGAGTGGGGATGGACCCAAAAGCTTGCAAAGTATTAGTCTTCCGGGTGGCCTGGTCTGTGACTTGACTAGCAAGATCGCTGGTGTGACTGTCCATGTGGAAGCACTGAGCTGCATCATCGGGCTTCTGTGATCACCAGCTCACAGGACCTAGGCCTGCTGTATCACTTTTGCCTTCTCTCTCTCATTTTATGTTTCATGTATTTGGTTACAGGGTGTGGGTATGCGGGGCATGCAGGGTCTACAGGGTCTCACTGCATAGATCAGACTCATAGTGATCCTCCTGTTTTCAGCCTCCCAAGCACTGAAATTACAGTGCGCACCACCATGCCCAGTCCCAGACACCATCTCAGGGCACCTAAGCTTCTCCTTTTCCAAGAAAAGCATAAATGTGGGCAGGAATGAGGCATATACCGATTGAATACAAATATGATCATCATAATCTAATGACACAAGGCTGAGTTCCCACCACATAGAAATATCTCTGCCGAAATGATCCCATTAGAAAAAGCAGTAGAGGATGGGAAAAGACAGTTCTCCAAGAAGACACAGCAGTACCAATAGGCACAGGAAGATTCACTCGACATCACCAGTCACTAGGACAATGGAGGCCAGAGTGCTGAGAAATACTGCTTCCTACCCTATGGGATGGGTGGTGTCTGCAACAAACAGAAAACAAACATTGGTGGGATGCGGAGCACCCGTGGGGACCTCTGGTGGGGATGTAGAACAGTGCCAGCTGCTGTGGAAAGTACTGCGGGTGTCCCTCAAAAATTAAACATGCCATGACTAAGTTCCAGCACTTCTGGACATCCAAAGAAGCTAGAACAGGAGCTCTACTATATATGTACACCTGCACTCATAGCAGCATTGTTTATAATAGCCAAAAAGTGATCGAAGTGTCTATCAAAGGACGAATACATCAATAATACGTGGGATGTGCAGGCAACGCAATATTACTCAGCCGTGAAAAAAGAAGGGAAATCTGACATGTGCTATGTATGACATGATAGACTTTGATAACAATACATGAAGTGAATCTAGCCAGTCACAGAAGGGCAGCTGCTGTCTGATTCTGTTTATACAAGGTGCTGAGCCAAATTCATAGACACAAAGTGAAACAGTGTTTAGCAGGGCCTGGGAGGTGAAATGAATGAGGAGTAATTCCTGATGGGTGCAGTTTCTTTCTATTTTGCAGGATCACCAGAGGTCTATGAGGCCAGTGAGGTAGCTCAGTGGACTAAGCACCTGCCTAGGCAATCGCTGGTACTAGGGTTGGATCCCTGTCACCACATGCCACAGTAGTTCCGCCCCCAGGCACACTGAGCTGCTGACCAAGTCCAGGCAGGGTGGAACATGCTTGTAATCCCAGCACTGGGGAGGCTGAAAACAGGAGGCTCACTATGAGTCCGAGCTGCATAGTGAGACCCTGTACCAAATATGTTTAAAAAAATAGAATTCTGTGATTGGATGGGTGATTAACATGATAATGTGATTATACTTAACACCACAAAACTGTACACCTAGAGATGGTTAAAATGGGAAATTTTATGCAATGAACATTTTCCACAGTAAGACCTCTGCTACTCTTAGAGGCAAAGATCAAGGCTGCATTAGCTCTGCAGCCAAGGAAGAAAAATAAAATGGCCCTTAAGTCTCATCTACGTACCAAGAGTTCTCTTATCTACACACAAAAGCAAAAAGCAAGCCAAACAAAGCCTATGTCTTACCAATCCTTCTTTACAACAAACACACTAAGTAAGGCTTATTAATTAATTAATCCACCAGGTCAAGTAGTAAGAAGCCGAGGTAGGAGCCACAGCTGGATCTGCCTGACGTGGAAACCTGTGTTCTTCTCACTCCCTGGTGCGCTTTTCTTCTACCCACAGAAGTCTTTTGTGAGCAGGCTTTCTGCTTTGACTACAGAGCTTCTGTACTTAAAAGCTGGTCTGCCTTCTGAAGTCTACTAAAAAGAGTCAGCCAAGCAAGCACACCCACTCCATGCCCACCCCATGAGGCCCAGGGTTGGCCACGAAATAAAGGAATCACATTCCCATTCAGCCACCAGCCATATGGTAGGGGCAAGACAATTAAAATTGCAGTTGGCTCCCTCAAAAGCCACTGAATACTCTGAGCAAAAGCATTGTGTCTTTCAGTATTCCATATGGCCAGGATAGAATAGCCCCCTTTAACAAGTATGCTCATCTTTTTCCTAAGCATTCTATCATCATAGTTACCGGATGTGCTGTTACTAATATTCTGCTTCAGCTAGAATTGAACAACTAAGGAAATGTTTTGCGCTGTCCAGAAAATAGGCACATCTTAGTTGTTTTCAGAATGAGAGTGGGGGCCCTCTTGACTCCACCGCATCTGCTGATCAAGGTTTTATTTTTCCTACTCCTGTGTGAAGCACACTCAGGGGAGTAATGCACATTTTCTGTTCCTCCCCAAACAAAGCAGGGTGTGGGCACTGTCTAGTGCCTCCATCCTGCACAGGGACCAGTACCAAAGTCCGGCCCAGTTTCCCAACCGTCTACCTCATTTCTTGCCCTGCAGTTTGATTGTTGGTCTCTGGGACCCAGCCCAAATCTCCTACATGGAAAGATTATCATCACATATTTCATGCAAAGGCAAGGGAACTGTGGAATGGAAGACATGTCTTGGTCCTCACCCAGCTTTGTACAAATTCAGTGAATTCTTCAGATGGGCTCTGGGGTTTCAATGCCAGTAATACTTTGTCTCTTAGGAATAGTGCAGCTTTACTTTAATGAAAAGCCTCAGGAAAAAATATACACATTTTTCTTTAGTATTTCTATAAGCTTCCTGTCTCTGACAGTGCTACTCCACAAATTCCTGGGAGCTAAATCAATACCATAAAGATGGGGAAAAAAAGCAAGACAAAACGAAAACAGCAGCAATCCAAACCCTGGACCCTGTCGCACCTAGGGGCCACAAGAAAGGTAGATACATTCTCCATTGGTATCATTTGCTCTTTTAAAACTTGCATTTTAAGAATAGATGACTATCGACATATGCCATTGTATTGTTTGTACTCCACAATGAGCAGTTTTCTTGCTTTCCTTTAAAAAAATTATAAAACCTTTCACTATAAAAACGCTTTTTATCAAACAATCACACTTTCTGTTGAAGATACAGAGCTTGACGCTTAGAAACATCGTACCACACGCGAGGCTGTGGAACTGTTTCTCCTACATATCCTGCCAGAGGAGCCTCGGTCTCAGCTCGAGCCCTATTTACCATACTTTCATCAATCATTGATAAATATGAACAAATCGGAACTCTCATTAATGGTACCCATTGCTGGGGAAGTGGGAACGCAATAATTATGCTTGGGCTACTCCGGGCTTTCTATATGCACCGAAGGCAGCAGCCCCAGCTCCCGTTTACATTTTGTCTCCGAGGAGGTTAACTTCCCCCCCTTGACCTAGAGCTGCATTAAATCCGCGTAAACACCACAGCCATGCATATGCATCGGTTACGCGCCCTGGGCTGCCACGTTCCTGGGAACAAGGATGCAACTTTGGGCCGAGAGCCGCTGGCAAATGGTAGCTGCCTACGAGGCTTCTCTGAGGACAACCACATAGAGCTGAGAGAGGAAGACACTGTCCCCCCCCCCCCCAAGGTAAATACAGTCACTCTTGTACGCAAACCGACTCTTCGTTACCCAAATAAATCTAATCTCAGGACAAAAAGATTTAGCCCCCTAGCCCCCCAAAGCCAAATCACTGCTATTATATTGCAAAGCAGCAGGCAGAAAGACAGAATGCACCTCAGGTTTCCCACCGCTTCCACCCGATCGCCAGACCCCACCTCCCCTGCTCCGGCTGATCCAACTCAGCCCAGCTTTTCTTCCCGCAGAGCCGGGCAAACCGCTTCTCACGGTTAGCCTGCTTCCCGGGTGAGTCCCTAGAGCTAGGCACGGAGGACGATATTTGTTTGAAGCAAATGTGTCACACATCTAACCATCATCCCCAAAGCCCTTCTAGTCATTCTCCCCAAATCCTGAAGCAAGGCACCCAGCTTCCTATAGAAATCTGCCCTAAAAAAAAAAAAAAAAAAAGAACCCATGGGCACCGGTTCATTTCTTCTTCCTTTCATTGGAAAGGAGCAGCACAGAAAACGTATGCTTTACCTTGTCTCGGGGCTTGGTCGCAGAGAGCGGCTTCCCTGGCAGAGCAGCGCCTGCTTGCAGCGAGCTCCAGCCCAGCCCGCGCAGCCGTCCAGCAGTAGTAGGAGTCGCCCCCAGAGCCGCGGCAGCAGCGCTATGTGTGTATGTAGGGGCGGCTGCAGCTCGGGGACTGGTCCACACCCAGCTTTGTCTTCAGTCAGCGTTCAGGCTACAGGAAGCGGCTCCTCTCCTACTTCCTCCTCTTCTCCGTGGCAGCTAGTAGCTTTCTTCCTTTCCCTCTCTTTGCATTTCAGGGCTTACACCAGTGATTTTGCCTGCTCGCCCGGGCTACTGAGGGAGATTTGAGTGCCACCTCTTGAGCCCTTTGTTCCAGGTCCTTCTGGTGCTGTCACTTAGGGCTTCCTTCCTCTTTTCATTTCTGCACCCTTACCCCCAACAGCCTCCACTGGCCCAGAGGCCCCACTTCTTGACCCCAGTGGTACTTTTGGAGCCTGAACTTAATTTCTTGTTCTTGTTCTTGCTCCTGCTTCTGCTATTGTTTTTACTGGGTCCCTGGCCGGGCTCTGGCCCTACCACGCAGCCCCAGCCTCAGCTGCACCCTCTGCTTTACCATGGTTCCTGACTCCTTGCTCTTGGCAGCTTAGTGCTGCAGAGTTTTTCTTTGTACCCAGCAGTCCAGGAGCTTCATTTCTCCTAGGCTCGCTAGCACTCAGATTTTACTTAACCCACATGTTCAGCAAAGGCAGTCCTGGCAAGCGTCTTTTCGTGCAACGCAGGGATCAAACTAAACCCTGCAGTGCAGGCCATGAGGCCAGCAGGTTTGCTTAACTGGGAGGAAGGAGGTCACACACTGAAGGCCGTGGATTCCCAGTCCAGAAATAGGAGCCCCTCCCGCACCCAGGTAGGGCCCAGAGGACCCTGGTGGCTCTCCAGTCCTGACTGCATTCTAGAAGGTACCATTGACATGGATAAGGGCGGAGCCAGTAGCCAGTCTGTCTGCCAAAATCAGAATCCAAGCTGTCGCTCCTGTCTTTGTCAACTTGGGCAAACACTTCAACTTCCATGTGGCTTCCTTCCTGGTCAGCAAAATGGAGATGGTGATGATCACACTCCACAGGAGAAATCAGGATTGAGACCCAACAGAGGTGCCACAAATAGTTCTGGGAACTATGAAGTGTTCAATGCATTCTGGCTCTTATGATTTTTTAGAGGGGGTTAAAACTCAGAGGTGACAAGTGACTGGTGTAGTAGTAGGTGGTCAAACCAGGACACATGCTAGGTTTTGCAGTTCCACATAGTACAGCTATGGTTTAGTCCTGAGCCCCTGCACCATTACTTAGTTTCAGAGTCATTTCCCTCTTGTTCTATAGCCCAACCAATGCTTCAGAGTTGAGAAACCCTCCTTGGAATCAGTACCTGGAGAGCTGATCTCCTGGCAACAGAGCCCACCCCCAAGTCCACTTCCTGTGTCTCAAGACGGGAAATGCTAGAATCTAGGGCTGATGCAGGGTAACTCACCCAGGGAGCCTTTCTAACACACCTTGGGGACCACAGCCCATTCTCTGGCAGGTACCGAATTTAATTTCAACAAAATGTTCTGAGAGCGTCCCAGGGTGAGCTTTGTTTGATTTAATGTTCCATGAGCAGAGTTTGCTTATTTTTTCCTAGAAATCTTTCATCAGAAAGGATCTGATCTCATCTCACTGACATCTGAAAATTTCAAAATAGGTTATTTAAAGATGAAGATGAGGGAGCTACTTTTGAACCAACAGCAAATAGAATTATAGTATTAGAGAAAGATTTGGCAGAGCCCCAAAATAATGTGAATTACCACCCAATTAAGAATCCTGGTGCTAAAGGTTACTGGGATCTTTTACATGTAAGTTTAAACATATATGACCTATGCTAAGTCTGAAAAAATAGAGAAGCATGTTACTGACAGCAAGGTTGCAGAAACTGGAAACAAAGTTTAGTTAATTTTAGACCAATGGGTTCTGGTGTTAACTCTGGATTTGAATAGATTTTTTTTAAAAAAATAGTTACTTTTTTCTCTCACTCATCAGAAAGTAGCTGGTACTTATATTTAAACCTATACAGGAAAACCTCTTTCAAACAATAAGATCCCTAGGAATTTAGCCTGCTACTTCTAACCTGGTCTTCCATCTCTGGCCATAAAACTGACAGTAGATTAATCTGGCCATGGCTGGGAGGTCCCAACCAAACTCTCTCCTAAGCTAAAAACTAGATGGTAAGATTTTTCTCTTCTTGTCAGTCACTTGTTTTCAATTCCTCCAAATAGCCTCTTTTTTAGGAGAGAAAAGTAGAGTACAGCTGTAGATTAGCCAAGGGAGAAGATTAATCCAGTTTATAGCCCTTAACCCAAGCATACTAAGTACTAAAGCCGCAAAAATGTCCAGATTTTAGACAAATGGTAGAATGTCATCTCACCCTTATAAGCTCACACTGTCAATTATTAGACGTGACCCTTTCCTAGATGCATTAGATCAATGGCAAGATAAAACCCTATGAAATAATATTCACCAAGAGCCTCACTTGCAGGCATTAATGTGTTGTGTTTCTTCCATCTGCTGGGTAGAGAAGATTGTTAATGGAGGAGATGTAATTTTGGCCTGCCTGAGTATCCTAGCTGGATGTTTGTTGGAGTTCTTATGTTTCATAATCCCCAAATTACATACATTTACCTTTATCCAAAGCCTAGTCCTCTTTCTATAGTCTTTATTTTATTTAATGAAGCATATAAATTAGCTACCCACAGAAGTAATGGAATAATCTCAGAACATCTTCTGAGTCTGGAAACCCATTTCCCAATCTTGACTTATAAAGCTCTTCATCTTTCTATTGGCCCTTTCCAAATCATCTCTTTGAACGCGGTGCCATAGTGTAGTGGTTGCACGGTTCCAAATCATTTTTTTTTTTTTTTTTTTGCCTGTGTGCGTCCTCTCTCCTCTGCAATTGTCATTTTTCCTAAATGTTGCGATTTTTTTGTCTTTTTTTTTTTTGTCTTTTTGAGACAGGGTCTCGCTATGCAGTTCAGGCTGGCCTTTAGCTCACTTTTGTAGCCCAGGCTGGTCTTGAACTTGCACCGATCCTCTTGCCTCAGCCTCCTGAGTGCTGGGATTACAAGCGTGTGCCATGGATTTTCTTGAACAACACAATACTCCACATTCTGCCCTCCTACCTCAGGTCTTCCTTTATTCCATTTCCACCAGACGTACATTTTTAAAAAAGAAGAGTCGGGCCAGAAGGATGGCTCAGCAGTCTAAAGCTTGGGAAAGCATAGGCAGCCACAGGGACCGCAGTTCGATCCCTGGCACCACAAGCTGTGCCAGCCTCACCCTCAGGGCAGGCTGAGCCGGCCATAAAATAAAATAAAACAAAATAAAAAAAATAAAAATAAATAAAAAAGAAGAGTTGATGCTATCACTGTTGTAACACTTCTCTTTCTCCCCACCCCACAGCTTATGGCCCATAAAGCTTTCTGTGGTGCTACCTGTCCATACGCCTGTGCCATGACGCCTGTTGTCACACACCCCTTCTAAGAAGGCCCCTTGTGAAACTCTGTTCCTTTCTCCTCAGCCAGTTGACATGTGCTATTGAATCTGCTAGACAGGCTCTGCTCCCATTGTATCTTCTGACAGATCCTACTTATTCTATACGAATCTCCCATTGTGAGCACATGGTAGCCAGCCTCGACCTCCTCTTTAGCAGTGTTGTCTGAATGATTTGCTCTGTGTGCATCTGAGCCATTAGTACATAGCCCTCTAAAGTTAAGATCATGTTTTGCCCATCTTTGCTGCTCTTTGCTTAACTGATGAAGCAGATAGCTTGCAAATGTTTGTATGTTGAACAGGCATCATGAGAAAGAAATTCCCAGATGGCTTTTGCATTCCGCTGGGGGCCTGGAAAGGGGGAAAAGGAAGTCTGAAGTGAGAAGTTGGTCTTAGGGGAAGAAACAATAATTCCATATTTCCTTGTGCAAACTGCAGAAAGCCATATAACACACAGGCAAAGCTGTGGACATTTGTTATATAGGCAAATCTAAAGAGTTCGGGGGCAATTTCTGGTCCCATTTCTGCCCTGAGTTGCTTATAAAGAAGCACAGGCTAGCAACAAAAAAAAAGTAATTAAGGAAAAAAATGTTAACAGAGGTAGAAAATAGAAAAGAAAGCTATTCTTTACCTACCTCTCTGGAGAGGCTTTTAAGAGATCAATTTATAAGACAGAAACCCTTCTCCCAGCCCCTCCTGCCTTCTCTGGCCTTCACCACCTCACAGCTGGTAAATAGCCCAGATGTCAAGTTCCCAGCATACCTTGCAGTGCCCTTCAGCCAGCTCATAGTTTTTTCCTGCTTTGATTGCCTTCCCCAGTTGGGCTGTCTCTACCCCTCTTGATTCTGATCTCTCTCTCTCTCTCTCTCTCTCTCTCTCTCTCTCTGTCTCTCTCTCTCTCTCCTCCTTCTACTATCTCAAAGCTACTCCTGAATACATACTTGGGCAGTGAGGGTGGAGAGATGGGAGTGAAATAAGAAGGGGGATCATATACTGTACTCACTCGCCTCAGCTACTCACAGGTACTGATGCTACTTCTCATGACTCAACTAATTGTTGTACATAGTGGTGAACAATAAGTAAGTGGGTCAATGAGCTGCTATTTTGCCATCGAAAAGCCACACTTTCAGGCATTTCTTGAGTCAACGAAAGGGAGTAGAAGCTCCTCCAGGACACAGCATCCTCATGCTCTGATCCGCCGATCATCCTCTCCCCCAGGCGTCTCAGCCTACCCCCATTCATTGGGGTCTAAGGAGTCTGAACCATAGCTGGTTTCAAAGCATTGGGTGCAGTGGACAGAACTGATCTTTCTAGAGAGAGTAACTGTCCTTCAGTACTGACAAATGTTGGCCTCTGTCTCAAAGTCCAGGATAGAAGTGAGAAGGGCCAGGTATGTGAGGGCCAACTTCTTTCTCTAACGTTAGAGTCAGTTCTGTCTCTTAGGACTAACTTGGAGATCAAGTGGGACAGTGGGAAAGCCTCCCAGACTTGTTTCTAATGTGATTGTCACACACATATACAAAGGGTGATTGGAGTATAGTGAATGTTTAAGTTAGAAAATATTTAATACAGTAAAAGACGCTGCAATGAATCCCCTCACAATCCTGCCTCTTGCTTTGCATACACTTATCCCACCATTCCTGCCACTTCCTGAAGCAGTTCTGTACTCCTCTTTCATGAGTGTTTTCACAAGGTGTGGGCAAAAATATGGTGATCACTGCTGCCAAGTGCCATCCACCAGAAAGGTGGGCTTGTAAAGACATCACTGTGTGTTTGTTCAGCTTATTCACCAGATCTGGTGCCACACAACTTCTGGCTCTTCCTCAAAATCAAAACGACCTTGAAAGGCAAATACTTAAAATTAATTCAGGACATTAAATGAGTCACGACTAAAGACACTCACGAGAAGGACATTCAGAACTGCTTCAGAAAGTGGCTGGAATGAGGAAGCAAGCATGTTCACAGTGAGCGAGGACCCTTGGCCCTTTATTGTAATAATTTTTTATTTAGACACACTATTTTTTGGTCACAATAGGCATGTGTTGAACACATATAGCTGATCCTGGGGCAGTTATCAGTGCTGAGCCCATTCAAGAAGCTTGCTTTCCTAGCAGCCACTGAGAAAAGAAATCTGTGCTTGTTTTGAAGAAGGGACAGGGCGGGGTGAGGAGAGGAAGGGTGGGTGGCAGTTGGCTGGAGGAGAGCTGACCCGGAAGCATGATTCTTATTCCGAAAGACGTTAGACTTGGAGGGAGAAAGTGAGGAGGAAGGCAGGGGATGGGCAGAGAGGCCAGGCCTAAGCTAGAAGGAGGTAAGAGCTCTCTGGCTGAGGCCTGGAAGAGGAGCCAGAAGTTGTGCTGAGGAAAATATAAGGGAAGGGTTAGATGCTCTCCGGGCAGGACTGGATGCCATGTGTCCAAGCCTCTGGTCTTCTACTAAGCAGAAAATGCTCCCAACCCTCTCTCTACCAGCAGAATTAAGAATAAGGCTTCTGACTGGGGTCTGACAAAGACCTTTCAAGCAGACGCATCATAGCGATCAAAACAGGAACACTAGTTGTGCAAAACAAAACTTGCCTGTTCTAAAAAAAAGTCTCAAGAGATCAATACAGAAATGCAAGGGCAACAGGAAAGGAGCAAAAGATCAAAAAGAGGGAGCCAGGCAGCAAGCGTGATGGGTGGTAGGGAACGGGGCGCACTGGCAAAGCCCTAAAAAAACAAAAAACAAAAAACAAAAAAAAACCAGTCCTTTAAAAAGAATGTCAGAATTAAGGAGTAAATCTCAGGGCGGTCAACAGCACACAAGTAAGTCATTTTGAAATGTCCTGAAAGTAAAACTATGGGATCATAAGTCCAGTAATTATCAGACAGGGAGGAAAGACAAGACTGAGCTTTCTGTGCCAATGAGGGAGACCAGATGGGGTGATCAATTTTTTTTTTGTCTTTTTGAGACAAGGTCTCGCTATGCAGTTGAGGCTGGCCTTGAGCTCACTTTTGTAGCCCAGGCTGGTCTCGAACTTGCACCAATCCTCCTGCCTCAGCCTCCCGAGTGCTGGGATTACAGGCATGAGCCACCACGCCCGGCGCCGGGGTGATCAATTTTGACAGTAAATTGGTTGGCACAGAAGGATGGGGAATTAAAGGAAACGTTTGAAGGCACTTTGTCTTTGTTGATTTCTCTGTGGTCAAGAGAAACAGATTTCATAGATGTGCTTTTGACCTTGTTTCCCAACCTTCTTCCTCTGCTCTCTTTCAAATCTATGTCTTAAAATTCTTGCTTTGAAATGTCCCGTGAAATATAGAAGCATAGGGGGTGGGGAGCTGTGGAGCAACGGTTGGCAACTGTGTCTTCCCTATCCAAGTCCACTGGACTCCAGTAGCTGAACTCAACACCCCCTGGACGAGGCTGGGTCTCCCATTCCTGTACCCACAATTCCCAGCACGGTGCTTGGCAGACTGTGGATACTTGGCACTTGTTTAACTTTAGCTGAATCTAAACACTCTAGCCCTACATAAGAAAGTCAAGTGTGCTATTTTATTGTATTGAAACTATAAGCACATAAGTTTTATAAAATCTGGTAGAATTGTAAGAGAATGAACTAGCAAATACCAGGACTGCCTAAAATATTACTGATACTGTCCTTAGGCATCTGAACATAAGAAGAGGATGTGGCAAAGAGGAAAATAACACTGATTCTGAAAAAGGAAAGACCCTAAAGTTACCAGCCAAGTGATAATATTAAACCATGAGGAAAACCTCATTTTTACTTGAAGGAGGATGGTATCCCACAATTCCTAGAGGGCTGTTATTAAGCGCTGTCAGTTGTCTTCTCTTGAAAATCTGCAAACTCGGAAGATATGGATGAAAAACACTTGATGCCACTTTCCATGAAGCGTTGTCAAAATGACTCAGTAACGTTAGTAGGAAAGTGGTCAACATTCTTTAAGTCTTATTTTTATAATTACACAGGGGAATTTCATCAGAGAAGAACTGCGCAGTATACAATATACTTCAAAGTCTTAAATTGTTGTCTGGACAAAAATAATGTAGAAGATTCCTTGCAAGTTACCATTTTTACTTGTCAAGGTTTCTAAATGACAATGGGTGGGTGGGGAATTCTTTCCTCTACAAATCACCCCCTGTGCATCTTGGTTATGGCTCGTGACCCTGTGATGTGTTTATACCTTTCTCTCACCGCCACCATACATGAGGCCCTGTATCTCTAGTACCACTCACAGGGCTTGATGTTAGGGCCTAGAGGGTATGTGATAAATGCTGCTGAATGTGGGATGAAGAGAAGGGCAAGGCAAGAAAAGTTAAAGATGTGTTATAGGGAGAAGACCATGGCACGTGGCTGTAGGTGCATTTGTGATCTCTAATGCATTAGCAAAGGCCTGTCTTATCTTGTGACTGCAGGGAATTGTGAATTATACATTCCTCTTGATAGTTCTGTTTTCAAATGAAAAGATTGGGGTATGTCCTCCAGCCTCTTATTATCTTTGATTCCCCATCCATTTCAAAATCCCCACATTTAACCAGATTTTTATTTATTATTAAAATATTTATTTATTATTAAAGCATTGGTGTACCTTCTTCATGATGCTCTGCCCCTAAACATTCCCATTTGGAAAGGCTTGCCTTTAACACTTTTTTAAAAAATCGTTTACTTATTTATTTGTTACAAGGCTGGGGAACTAGCTCAGTGGAATAAGTGCTTGCCTGGTAAGCGCAGGATCCTGAGTTCAGTCCCTGGTACCACAAAGAAAAAAAAAAAAAAAAAAAAACACAAAACCTGTATTTATTTGTTACAGGGGCTTGCTACACAGCTCAGACTCAGTGATTCTCCTGTCTCAGCCTCCCCAGCACTGGAATTATAGGTGTGCACCACCATGGTTGGTTTGGGGACAGGCACAGTGTGTTGGGTTCTGGGTCTGCAATGGCTTATGGTACCAGTGATGGAAACTGGGTCCTTGGCTTGCCAGGCAGGTGCTTAGACCACCAAGCCATCTCTCCAGTCAGAAAGGCTTGTATTAACTGAGGACTGGCAGTAGGTGTGACTAAAAGAAACACTGCTAAAACTGTAAAGACACACTTGTACCACACTGACAAAAAAAAGTGAAGAAATAATATTGCCTGCAGCCTTATGGCAGGAGTACTTCAATGGTTTTATATCTGAAGGTGGTGGCAGGAATAACCACAGATAATATAGGCAAGAGAAAAAGACACTCATGCTCAGAGCTGAGTAGGAAAAAAGTAAGACCCCCAAGGAAAAAAAATTAGAGGGTTCAGAATAGATGGGTTTGCTTAATCTATTTATTAGGAAGGCACATTCCTTATCCTGGAATAATGGTCTGAGGGAGCTCTTCAAAGACTGTCATCTGCAACAATCATCAGATGGAAAATAAGACTCTTCCCACCCTTCTATTTCTGGGAAAGTAGCTGTTTGTAGTCTTGATCAGCTAGGCTCTTGATGGTGCCTGGTACATAATAAGTATTCATTAAACCTTTGTTGAATGAATGATTTCCTCAAAATAACAGGTCTCAGTACCCCTACCTACAATAGAAGTGGGGGATCAAGCTTAGTAGGGGCAAGAGTCACAGCCCTGGCTCTGGTATTAATGGTGAACCTTGGTACACCTTATCTCAACAGCAGAAGGCTTTGTGAGGTGAGGAAGATCAACCAACTCAGACCTTTGGTGTAGAATAAGCACACACACGTGAGGCATCAGGTTGTGTCTTTGACAACCACCAGGCCCCCAGCCCCTGCCCAGCCCCAGCCCCAGCCCCAGCCCTGGCCCCCTCCAAGCAAAACTGCTTTGTAATGTAAATGACTGCATTGTGGAAAGGTGTTACTTTACCCTGCACCTTTGGGGCTGCAGCAGACCCGTGGTCTCTGCGAACTCCAGATTTGGGGTCAGGGGTTTCACAGTCTGCTACTTTCTTTGTGTGAGCAACTGGCTTAAGATCAGTTGATCAGGATGACAGCGAGCACGTGGTCCCAGAAGCCCATGTGTGCAATGGGCCCCAGGAAGGGATGGTTTCTCCTGAGATCTGTTCTCTTTCTTGGACCATATGTGCCACAGAATATCAGAAATCATCACAGGTATGTGTGTGTGTGTGGGGGGGGTAGATTTTAAGAATAAAGGGGTGACTAAAGGAGATTAGGAGGGAAAATTCATTTTTCTCGTGAAGGCCAATATGTATGTTATATATGTATGATGTATTTACTTATTAGTACTAGGGATTGAACTCAGGACCTTGCACTTGGCAGGCAGGCACTTAAGCTGCTGAGCTATTCATCTCCCCAGCCCTAGGCCCAGCTTTTAAATAAGATCTTTCAGAAGAGACCTCAAATATGAGCCACACAGACAAAAGAAAATTCAATGTGTTTTTATCATAGAAGGAAGAAATACGCAAGCTCGGATTTAAAATTCAGAGTGAAAAAATAAAAAGAAAAATTCAGAGGGAAAAATCTCAAACCAAAACAAAGCTTCAAATAAAAGTAGCATTTTTATTTTATTAAAGTATTATTTATTATTAGCTAAAAAGGGGGAAAGCATCACGTGGAAATTGGAAAGCTCTTCAAGGCAGACTCAAATTTACTGAATAGTACTACTCTTTGGCAAGGAAGGAGGAGGGGATTGTGCTTTTTAGTTTAAAAATACAGATTCTAGCCGGGCATTGTGATGCACACCTGTATTCCCAGCATTATGGAGGGCTGAGGTAGGAAGACAAGTCCTAACCCAGGCTGGGAAACTTAGAGATTCAGCATGACTCTATCAAAAGAAGAATTTAAAAAAGGCAGGGAATACAGTTCCAATATGAAGGCCCTGGGTTCAATCCCTAGTACCACCCACACCTTAAAAGAATTTACTTTTTTGCTAAAGTTGGATATAATTTGTATATCCAAATATGCAAATGCTTACTAAGTACTAATGGGAAATGAAATAGAATAAGTCTCTTATTTCACGGAGTGCGTACGACAGTGGAGGAATCAAATTAAAATAGCAAGGTAAATATACAATATGTTGGGTGACAATAAATCCCATGCAGAGAAATAAAACAGTCAGGCCATATTTTAAATAGGATGCTCAGGGCTAGCCATATAGCTCAGCAGACTAAAGCTCCTGCCTAGTTAGGAACAGGGACCCAGGTTCGATCCCCAGTGTGCCATGCTAGCCCCACCGTCAGGGCGCACTGAGACAGCAAGACTGGATATGTATGGTCTTACGTGCCTAATCCCAGCACTTGGGTGGCTGAAAATAGGAAGGTCACTATAAGTCCGATCTGTGTAGTGAGACCCTGTAGACCCTGTACTGAACACATAAACAAACAAACAAACAAACAAACAAACAGGATGCTCATGGAAGCACTGTTATTTTCTCATTTCTCTTTGGTCTGCTTCCTCTCACACTTTGCATCGAAATGTATTATGTGTCTAGGAGTCTTCAAGATGGCCCCAGATTCTTCTTGGCTTTGCTATTCATGCTCCTGGGTGGTCTCATCCCATACTGAATCAGCTGTACTGTGTGATATACAAATCAAGGTGGCCAAGGTGACAGTGGGAATTTTCACGAGTAGGTCATAAAAGGCACTGTAGGTTCCACCTTGGGCACTTGAGTCACCAGCTGCAGGGGAATTCAGGCGCCATATGTTGAGGAAGCTCAAGCAGTTCCATGGAGAGGCTGCTTGGACAGAGTCATAGGTCTCCTACTGAAAGCCAGTACCAACTTCACGGCCATGTAAAGGGAACCCTTGGAAACAAATCCTCCAACTCTGGCAAGGCTTGGCCAGCTGACATTTTTACATCTAGGATTGAACTTAGGACATCAAATGTGGCAGGCTGTACTGCTGAGTCTCCTCCCCAGCACCTATTATTTTTTAAATCTTGAGACAGACTCTCACTAAGTTGCCTAGGCTGGCCTCTAATTGGCCATCCTCTTGCCTCATCCTCCCCTTTAGCTAGAACTATAGACGTGCACCACAAGGCCCAGCAAGGTTGACTTGCTGTGTTTTCTTCTGTGGCACTGAGCATTGAACCCAGGGGATTTACACTAAACCACATCCCCAGCCCCTTTCTGATTTTTAAGACAGCATCTCCTATGACACTAAGTTGCCCACACTGGGGTCAAAGTTGAATCCCTCCTGCCTCAGCCACCCAGAGTTCTGACGTGACAGATGTTCACCACCATTCTAGGCTGAAAATCAGTATTTTGCATAATTTCAAGGGAGGTCAGAACTAGGAATACCAGGATGGTCTGCCCCCAAATTCTGGACACTGTAAGAGTGCTATTTGCTGTTTCAGGTCTCTTGTTTCATGGGTGACTCGTTATGCAGCAGCACCCTTGCTCACCCCCTGAGCCTCTGGATTCTGTCTCTGTTTAGCTTACGGGTGAGGTCAGTGTGTTCCTGAACATTCTGCTCTGGTCCTGGTTTCCTCCCATGGAAACCACTGCTCTTCTGGCAGCCCCTCTGCTCTCTAGGACTGCGGCTCTCTCTGCACACCTGCCCCACAAACGCCTTCAAGCAAGGTGTGGCAGGAGGTCTTGAAGCTGCCTTCCTTCACCCTGTGTGCACCTCCACAAGGAGCCCTTTCATTCGACCCTAAATCGCATGTCTGTGCTTTCCAGGCTTAGGCAGAAGTCCTCCTGTAGGAGGAGATATTCAGACAGGGACTTGGGGGAAGTGTAAGAGGCCTCCTAATATCTAGGAAAGAGTTAAGTACAGTCTCTGAAGTGAGCGGATGAGTTCAGGAACCGCCAGGAAGTCCGTCTGGGTAGAGCAGGGTACATGAAAGGACCGGTCTGAGGCAGGTGGTAAGAGTCACAGCTGGGTAGAATTCTGTGAGCTGTGATTACATTCTGAATGTGATGTCCAACCATAAGTTGGGGTGGGGCTGCTCTGACCAGGGCAGACTGTCGACTTGTGCAGTAAGACCAGCATGCAAGTAGACCAGATGGAAACTGAGAGGACAGTCAGGAGGTCTTTGTAGAATTCAGAAAGTTGTTGCTGGGTCTATGATGCCAGGTAATGAAAGCAAGGAGAAGAGGCAGGATTCAGGGTGTTTTCAAACTGAGCTATCTTACAAAGGAAAAGGATTTACATTCATTGAGTCACATTCAGATCTGCTGACCTAGAAAGTACTGCTCTTAGAAGCCTTTTACAAGTCAAGAAAGAGCTCTCTGAGCTTGAGCTGGAAATGTGATCAACTCTGAGGAATTTGACTGTGAAGGCGAGGGCCACAAAAATCCAAGAGCCAAAGCTGTTTGGGGTTGGGGGATGTAGTCTTTTACAAAGCATAAAAGGTGGAAGGCTCTGTCCCTTGGAGGACTCTTACCACCCTCCCAGTGAAAGGAAATCTCGCTGGTTAACCTCTCTCTCGACTTTCAGCTGCGCAATTTGAAATCTGACTACCTTCCTCCCCAGTGCAAAGGCGACAGGAAGCAAGACTTCCGCTTTTCTTGGGACTGTGGCTTGTGCCCTACTTCCGCAGCCCTGGTTCCGCTTGGCATAAGAGCAGATCTACCCCTCCAAACCCGGGTGTATCCGCGTTTGCCAACGCTGCCCTCCTGTTCTCCTTTGCAGATCTTGGAGTCTGTGCAGTGAAGATGATGTCCCTCCCTCACGGTCCCCAGAGGCCTGTGCAGAGGGAGAAGGTGACAACCTCCGCCTCTTGGGGTCTTCACACAGTCTCCGTCAGGCCTTGGGATGCCAGGACATAGACTTGTCTTGAGGCCAACTGATACTTATTGTTGTTGTTTACCTAATATCTTCTACCTAAAAATTCTGTGGGCTTCCGGGAAGGGACATAGCCTGCAGTGATTAAATGGATGCCTCCCATCCCCCTCCTGTTGCCATGGCAACTCAGAATGACTGATTTCCTGGTTGCCATGTCAATGCAGTGGGATCCCAGCCACTGCACCACACAAAGACGTCAGTAAGCAGAGAGAAAACAGCACACACACACACACACCCTAAAAATCATATTTAAATAGACAATTTCGTCGCTTTTTTTTTTTTTTTTTTTTTTCTCCCACCAAAGAGGAAGAAAGGAACCCATTGCAATTAGAAATAGTGCCCTTCCTGAGGTGGGAGGAGGCTGTCTCCCACGTTGGAGGGAAGACTGGGGGGATAAAGGGGAATTCCCAAGGAGCTGGCAGGGTGACAGCAAGACAGATGCCATTCTCAGGTGGCTGGAAGCCTTCAGCAATTAGCCAGAGTCCCACTGAGAGGAAATTCGAAATATTTAACTGGAGTGGAAGAATCAAGTCAGATTCAAAACAAAACAAGAAAGCAGACCTCCTGAACATTTTTCAAAACACATTCACTGGTATAAGTTTCACACTTTAGTATTGATTCCAAGGCTACTGCTTAATACTTGGTTGATATTGAGTTTTTGTTTCTACCCAATAACTCCAGAGGGCTAATAACAAAATATAGCTATTTTGCAATGTTTTTTTATTGATGTAGCATTCTGATAAAACTGCATGCCAAGAATTGATTAATCCAGATATCTTCAATTTTCATAGCCTGCCTGTGATCCGCTTGCAATATCTATGAAGTGCATTTGCATGTGAAAAAATATGTAAAGCATGTTTTGTCTTACTCTGCATACATAAAATTAGAATTGGTGATAACTCACCTCTTTGACTTTTCACCATTACATCTCAGAGATGAATGATTTAAATGCAACGGTTTTCCTTCATCATAAAACCTCTCCCTGCCTTGTGACAAATACTTTGTACATTCTAGCCAGTCACACAGAATTTCCATAGATTTGCTGAACTACGTAGAGGGTTTTCTATTTACTTTTGTGGCTGAATCAGAAGGTCATTTTTATACATATGTCTTGCCTAAGGTTGCAGCATCAGTGAGCTCCAGCCTCTTGTGTTTTGCAGGTTCTGGAACCCTGATAGCCAGAGACAGAACTCATCCCAGATGCCCACAGAGAACAGACCAGTGATCCAGGTCCTGGGGCTGCCATTTTTCACTATTCTTTCTGGTGCTCGCCTCTGCCTCATCCTAAATTTAGCCAGCATGCCCCAAACTGATCAGTAGATGCCTCACTCGGTAGAGTCAAGATGGGGAATTCAGGATGACAATACTTTTGTAAAGTCTAACATCCAAGAATGTCACCCAGGATCATTTACTGCAGAACTGGCCAAGGTGGTTGATATTCTGATATCTGGGGCAGCTCTGGGGGGAGGTTCCAGAAAATACAGTGTTTCTCTGATTTGATTAACTTGAGTGGGGCTTCACAGAATAACTCTTAATTCTTCAGAGGATACTTTGAATAGACTACGTTGTTCGCATCAGCTCTAAAATCTAATTATAATTTAAAGACTTTCTGAAGGTCTAGCATGTAAAAATTCTCTAAAAGTGAAGTTTATAAGTGCCCCAACTTGCTTCATCAAAACTTGTGGCCAGGGGCAAAGAGGACTGGGTAGAAAAGGGCTTTCATTTTTGCCCTCTTGGGTTGGGAACCAGCTGGAAGGTGCAGCGGGTCTCTACTTAGGGAGCCATAGGGATTAGGGACTCTCTTAAGACTGAGTCTTTTCCAATATAGATTTATGTCACCTATATAGGGTGACATGGCCCATCTAACTGTGGAAAACAGCAGAATTCCAGCAATCTCATCACCACAGAAGCCAACAAAGAAAACAGTGACACTGAGAACCTCTTTCTTCACACTATTGTTACTGAATGAAGAGTTCCACTGGTTTTCTCCTCAGGTTTGGCCAAGGCACCCAGTAAAAGCCACAAAGGTATACACTGACTGAAAGTAGAAAAGAAGCTCACCATATAGAGAGCAGACAGGTCAAAAACAGCAGTCCTGAGAAGAACAGAAAGGGGTCTTTTGCATCCCACATTCCCTGGTTATCTCTTTCATGGAAATTGAACACTGGGAAGGTCTTCCTCAAATACTCTCTTGGCATCTCCTTATAGATAGTCTGTCCTACAAAAAAAAAACCAAAAAAACAAAAAAACTTGTTTGGCTTCCTGTTTCATGTAAATGAAGGCTCAGGAATGGTGTCTTTTGATTGGTTGTACCCATGAGAAGATGAAGGACTGAAGAAAGCATTTTCTGATTGGTGTTGTGACCAGCACCAGATTCAAATGAAAGATTGAACACAGTTTCTGATTGGCCCCAGACACCATTTTTTTCTGATAAGTTCTGTGTGAAAGTGATTATGACATCACCATAAAAGGAGCATTCCTCACCCTAGGTTGCTCTGTTTTAGGATAACACCATAAGAAGAGGACTGTGTCAGAGAGAGGATCTGCTCCTACTTCAGCTGGGCTGACCTGTCCTGGAGAGAGGGAAAGAGGCTTGAATTTGATACACTGTTGTGTACAGGACCAGGTTGTTTTAACAAACACAGGTGACAGAGAATGAAATACATGCTTACAGGAGCCATGTAAGAGCACGTGGAGGGCAGAGAGGACACACAGAGAAGAGAAAAATTGCTGCCTGGATTGTCAGTCTTTTTTTTTTTTTTTTTTTTTTTTTGCTTTTTGAGACAGGGTCTCACTGTGCAGTTCAGGCTGTGTTTGAGCTCACTTTTGTAGCCCAGGCTAGTCTCGAACTCGCAGTGATCTTCCTGCCTCAGCCTCCCAAGTGCTGGGATTACAGGCGTGAGCCACCACGCCTGGCAGGATTGTCAGTCTTTGTACAGAGATGGCAGCAGCTGAGGATGAAGAAAGGGGCTGTGTGGGCTGGGGTAACCTGGGGTTTGGAGGCCTGCGGTGGTAGAGTATAGCTTACTCCATGACTCACAAAATGTATGGCCCTAGAGGCAAAGATTGGGGTGTATTGGTGGGGAGCACTGGGAATTAAAGGGATAAGCTGGAGTTGGCTGGGAAGTACTGTTCCCGACTCTTCAATCTGCTCTGGAAGATGAGGACTCTAAGAGACTGTGGTCAGAGGGTTGTGTAGGGTTGCACATGGACAGACACTGAGGGAGGTAAGGTGAAGACAGGGGTACCAGGATGCTCTCCAAGTAGTGGGTGTTTTGTGGTACTCCCAGGTCAGAGGTCTGGGAGTGTCTGCAGACACAGTAAGAGAAGAACAAGAAAGAGCAGGTCGGGATAACTCCCAAGGGCAGCCCATCAGGCACCCTGGTTTAGCAAGTATTCATTTGTATGAATATAAAAGCATCCTCTTCCCCTTCCTTGCCCCAGAGACCGTCCCTGTGACTTATGGAAGGAATGCACTGATTAAAAGCACCCGGAAAGGCATGGCTAATTATAACCTAATTGGGTTGTTGGTCTCTTCTGCTTTTTAATGACACCGGTGGGTCTTTTGCTGCCGCATCTCCAGCTGCGGCCCTGGTGGCAACCGGGTTCTCAGCACAGATCTCCAGAGGGAAACGCAACATTTTCTTCTTTAATTCTGGCAAATGACTGCTCTCTGTGTAGATGGGCCACACGCGAATCATTCTTCAGCAACACGAGCCAAGCCACCGCCTTGCTCAATATTGTTGGCTCCTGCATGGCTTTGGAGGGATCTTAGGGAAAACTATACTCCCTGACATCTTAGCCCAGAGCCCTATGCTGCTACAAAGGAAATTCTGCCTTCTGCCTGTCAATCATAGACTCAGCTACTGGTGAGCACAGCCTGGCAGCACTAGAGGATGCAGAAAGAAGAAACAGCACAAAAAACCAGACCCTTTCCTGGTGTCATGAAGATCCAGGCAAGGCCTCTGTGCTCTCCTCTATGAAAGCAGCATATTAAAATTGGATTTTTAAAGAGAACTTACTTCAAGCCACCAACTTCAGACTAAAAGACTGTAATTGTGCTTTTTTCATGACTCTGCCTGTCTAGACCAGATATTATCAGCACGCTTGTCTCGTATCTGAAGAAGCTTTTAGTATCCTGGCTGAGACTAGGAAGATTTCTTTTTTAGGATCTTGATCTCATTATGGTTTGACTCAGGAAAGGGCATATATGCACCATATCATGGTTGTCATCTAGGATCAACAAAAAGCAGACTTTTTAGATGATAGGGAATAAAGGACAGTGGATTGAAAACTTCAGTTAAGCAGCATGTTTAGAGAACCGCATATTCTCTTGCTGGAAATTTCTGCATTTCTGTGTACAAACGGTCACATTACATAAGCATATTTGTTAAACATATTTTTTGTGCTTTCTTTCTTATGCATTTTTTTCTTTTTTTTAGCATAGGGTCTCACTACTCAGTTCAGACTCCTAGTGATCCTCCTGTTTTCAGCCTGCCCCGCAGCTGTGATTACAGCTGTGTGTCACCATGCCTGGACTCTATCACTGGCTCAGTGTGCAGGATCATAGTGTGCAGGGCAGGCCTGGCATGGCAGGCAGTACCAGGGATCAAACCCCAGTCCCTGCGCTGGCCTAAGCAGGCGCTTAGTCCACCAAGCTATCTCACTGGCCTGCATATTTTTTCTTGCATAGACTCTTGGGCACAATTTATGCTTTTCTTTCACTGCAGGAGGCCATTCAGGTCTCTTCACTGTACAGCTCTTAAGAATAAGATCTCGAGGCAGGAGGATCATTGTGAGTTTGAGACTAGCCTGGCCTATAAAAGTGAATTCCAGGCCAGCCTGAACTGCATAGTGAGACCCTGTCTCAAAAAAAAAAAAAAAAAAAAGATCTCACAGAATTTATTTCTACCTCTATGTTGGAAATACTATGTGTTTATCCCTATGAGTTACTAATTCCTCTAGTGATTTTTTTCTCATTTGCATTTCTTCCTATATGATTCCTTCCATATGCCTTGGTGTTTTGTTTGCTTGCTTTATTTTCTTTTGATAATTTTGGTAAAATATTACAGTTGACTTTTTAAATTTTTGTTTTGGTATTGGTGATTGCACTCAGGACTTTGTGCTTACCAGGCAGGCACTTACACAGCTCAGCTATCTCCCCAGCTATGGTAGACTTTAAAGCCAGATTATATGCGTTCAAATCCACCTTCTGCCACGTACTGGCTATTCTGTTTCAGCATTCTTGTCTGTAAAATGGTGATAATAACACACTTACCAGAGAAAATCATCTATTAGGATCGTATGACTGACCTAGAATCATGCAGATTCTTTATGGCAGACCTTTTATCCATGGGATTCCCCACCCTGGCCACACATCAGAATCACCAGAGGAGCTTTTATGGTACAGATTCCTGGACACACCGTCATGATGGATTCAGTCAGGCTGCAAGGAGTCTGATGCCACCCATCTTTGGGGTGACATTAGGAACCACTGCTCAACACTGTGGGCTCCTGGGGCGGTGTCTTCCTTCTTCCTCTCCTCTGTCCATAGCTGTCCTCCATCTTACCTCACTCCACAATGGCAAGTCTCTGGTTTGAAGAATATCAGTATCTTTTGCCTGCCAAATTCAGCTAGAACCTTATTTAGATCTCTCTGCAGAGCCATGCAAACTTGCTAAACTGACAGGCTATTGTATTTTATTGACTCTAGGTTTAGTTCTTGGCCTCTCCTCAGAATATGTCTGTGGCCTCTATACTTAGAAGAAGAAAAATAACCAGACACAGGTTGCAACTAATCAGCTTGTTGTAGTAGGATTATATTTCAGCCACTATGTAGGTATACAGAAAAATCTATTGTGTTGTTGTCTGTTTATTTTGTGTGACTTAGAGTCTCCCTAGGAGCCCAGCCTGGTTTTGAGATCAAGATTCTCCTGCCTTCACCTCTCAAGTGCTGGGATTACAGGAGTGGCTGTGAACCTAGTGTGAAAGCTCAGAATCCTACAAGGAAAACTTCAGAAATTTGTTTCTGTGATGTAAGTAACTAGTGCTGACAAAAAGGAGGGCACTATCTTCTAGCAAATACTGTAGCAGGTGAAGCAGAAGCAGTCACTTGAGCTGTCTGGAAGGCTGGCCCAGTTTCCTGGCTGCTTGAACTGGGGCCAGAGCTGTGAAATAGCCTGCTTCTAACATCACTTATTGTTGGGTCCAGCACCACCATTGGCTCCATCCAGGAAACATGGGACAACGCAGGATGAACAAGACTTAACATACAGAGAGGGTGGTGGGAAATTGGGGAACCGAAAGGGGCAATGACAGAGGAGAGGGGGTCCCTCAAGAGACTGAGCACTGAGCAACCTTGATGGTTGCCTTAGAATTGAGAACTGAGCCCCAGCCAAATTATGAAACTTCGTTTTCTTTTTTTTGGTGGAACTGGAAACTCAGGCCCTTATGCTTGCCAGGCAAGTGCTTATTCTACTGAGCTATCTTCCCAGCTCCTTTGTTTTCTTTCTTATTCTATTTTATTTTTTATGTACTTGGGACAGGGTCTACAAGGTGTTCAGCGTCTCCCTATGTAGATCTGACTCCTACTGATCTCCCTGTTTACAGCCTCTCAAGTGCTGGGATTATAGGCACGCACCACCACACCCAGTCTCAATCACCATCTCAGCGTGTCCTGGGTCCACACCAGGGATCGAACTCCTGTAGCTGCACTCTGCCTAAGCAGGTGCTTTAGTTTGCTGAGCTATCAGGCCAGCCCTCTCCTGCCCAATTATGAGAGGAACAACACATCAGGCTCAAGGAGCTACTTCTGACTTCTTGTTGGGAGTAAGTTTTGTCTGAAATGTCCCCAGCAATGTGCCTGAAGAGGATACATTTCAGACATGGTAAAGAAACAGAAAATTTACCCATGGCAACAGGATAACGAAAGTTCTGGAAACCAAATCTGAAAGCGCAGTTCTTTTCCCACACCACAGTCATGGCTCTGGATGAGCCGCCCAGGCAGAGTAAAAGCTCCACCAGAGGTGAGATATTCACCTCATCCTATGCCATAATATATTTATACTATATACATATATGCTATCATACTTTTCTAAAGTTCACTGCAAGTCAGTTAAGCAAAGAACAGTTCACCAAGAGCATGTTGCAACTGACAGTGGTTTCAGGGTGCCAGAGACCTATTCTAGGACTGCTGGTGGTGGCTTGCATGAAAGTTAGATGTGGGCTGAAGAGATAGCTGGGAAGTCTAAGTGTCTGCCTGGCAAGTTCAAGGACCTGAGTTCAGTCCCTGGCACTGTATGCCATGCTGGCCACCAAAACCATGTGTGGTAATGTACACTTGTAATTCCAGCAATGGGGAGGCTAAGACAGGAGGATCACCACAAGTCTGAGCTGCATAGTGAGACCCTGTATCAAATAAATAAACAAACTATTTTTTGTTTGTTTGTTTGTTTGTTTGTTTGTTTGTTTTGGCTTTTTGACACAGGGTCTCATTATGCAGTTCAGGCTGGCCTTGAGCTCATTTTTGTAGCCCAGGCTGGTCTTGAACTCACACCGATCCTCCTGCCTCAGCCTCCCAAGTGCTGGGATTATAGGCATGTGCCACCATGCCTGGCTCTATAAATAAACTATTTTTAAAAAGATGTGACTCTGCACACATTTCAGAACCACTTGAGTGTAATTGAATGAGGCATAGGAAAATTATTTTTTTAAATGAAATTTGATGATGCATCTTGTTCTTTTTCCGTTTTCAAGATGATAAAGATACAATTTCCATATAAGAAGCTTTGCTCATTTAAAGCACTTGCATGAGATTTGACAAGGGCCCACAGTGGCGTAGTCGCATCTCCATCAAGATATGGAACAGTTGGAGCCAGGGTGATAGCTCAGTGGCTTAAGCTCCGGGCAAACACAAAGTCCCAAGTTCAATCCCCAGTACCACACACACACACACACACACACACACACACACACACACACACACACAGATATGGAGCAGTAGCATCATGCCCCAATATTCTGTCATTGACTTTTGTATCAAAAAAATTAGAACTTTTGTTCCTGCCCACCCTGTGGACCCCAGCAGCCATGGATATGATTTCCTTCCTATCATTTTCGGAAGTCAAATGAATACAAGTGGACATGGTGTAGTCTCTTCATTTTGGTTCTGAGACTTAGTACAAGGAACTGGAGATCCATCCACGGTGCTGTGGGTTCCTGGCTGACATTGCTGGAGACCTTGCTCTTCTGGTGATGGGCAGGATTTATAGCCTATTTTACTTAGTAAGTACGTGTACCATTTGCTATTCTGTTCTAGGTGCTTTATAGATAATAGCTCTTTTAAAAACCCGATCCTCTAACGTGGGTTTGTTATTCCCCATCTTAGAGCTGAGGGAACTAAGGTACCCGAAGGTCTTGTGATTTCCGGAAGGTCTGATAGTGAGAAGCCGTAGAAAAAATCAACTGAGCCAGACAGCTTGACCGTTCTGTTCCTGCCAAGATACTGCCGTCATCTGCCAAACACTCACCACTGTAATAAGATAGGGGAAACTGCAGGTCTACCCACTGAGGGAAAGCAGGCGTCCTCGGAATTCTAAGTTTTATTAGTTTGTGGAGCAAGAACAAACATGACTACACTTGAGACTCTAAAACTCACATTTGGTGTACCTGCAGATTTTGGGTAAATCAGTGAATCTGCCTTCCCTGAGGTAAATGATCACATGTAAATGATCCATCAAACAGAAAGTGACAAAGTCCACTCAGAAGACAAAAGAAAGTTGTGCCTCTGCTATAAACATTAACTGAGAGTGATATGTTTGCTACATTCTTACTGTAAGGAGCCACTCTAAACCTCAGATCTCTGTATATTCATTGTGGTTCAATATTTTATATTTAGGGTTGGATTTCTTTAAATAGACATCACTAGGTTTTTGAAATGTATACACTTTGCCATATGAATATTTCTTTTCTCTCTTTTTTCTTTTAATGTTTTTGGTTGTTGCAGGGTCTCACTACATAGCTCAGACTCATGATAAGTCTTCTGCTTTCAGTCTTCCCAGAGCTGGGACTCTGGCTGGCTTAGTCTTCCCTGGGGGTAAGGCTGGCACAAGTTGTGGTGTCAGGGATTGAACCATGAACCCTGTGCTTGCTTAAGCTTGCCTAAGCAGGTGCTTTAGTTCACTGAGCTATCTCATTGGCCCCAGTTGTATTTCAACTAAAAGGTCTTTTTTTTCTTTTTAAAACTATACATTGTGGCAAGAGCATCTAGAACTTCATAATTAAACAGATCTGGATAATCATTTTCATGTGGAATTTGAACAAATTTATTGACCTTGATTTTCAGCTTTTTCATCTGTTTGAATGTGCTTAACAAAAGCTACTTTCCAGGGCTGGCCAGATAGCTGAGGGGACTAAACTGCCTGCTTATGCAAAGCACAGCAGATGGGGTTCGATCCCTGGCACCACAAGCCATGCCAGCCCCACTCCCAGAGCATGCTGAGACAGCTATTGAGACTGGGCCTAGTGGCATGTACCTGTAATACTAGTGCTTGGGAGGTGAAGATAGGAGGCTCACTATAAGTCTGATCTACATAGAGAGACCTGTACTAAAAATATTTTTTTAAAAAGCCATTTTCCAGAATTGTAGAGTCCTTATGTAATGATGTATATTTGCTTCTACTATATAAGATGTTTAAGGGACTGTTTTTTTTTGTGTGTGTCTTTTTGAGACAGGGTCTCGCTATGCAGTTCAGGCTGGCCTTGAGCTCACTTTTGTAGCCCAGGCTGGTCTCGAACTCGCATCAATCCTCGTGCCTCAACCTCCCGAGTGCTGGGATTACAGGCGTGCGCCACCACGCCCGGCTCGGGGACTGTTAAAGATAACTATACAACTTTTGGAAATTAGTAAGTCTTCCTGGTGTTGAGCAGGGCTTGTGTGTGAATGGGTGGGGTAGAGGGATTACCTGGTTCTCCTACTGGGCATTGTGGCTTGACTCACTGTTTACCTATGCCTTGGCTGTTTTACAACCCCATAGGTACAAAAGTTAACTTGGAGCAAGCTGTTTGCAATACACATGATTCTTGTCAAAGAGCAATGCAAAAGGGATGAAAGTGATTTCTTGGTTGAAAAGATCACCCGAAGAGCACCCTGTTTCTGTCCTGTAACATAGGAGATAGTTTAGTATCTAAATTATGAATATTAATTATTGTTCAAATGAAATTTTTTTCAAGCTATAGAAACACTTCAGCCTTTCTACTTCTTCTTCTTCTTTAAAAAATTAATTCGTGTGGGGCCAGCCAAATGCCTCAGTGGATTAAAGAGCCTACAAACAGGAGCAAGGGCCAGGGATTCGATTCTCAGGCCTGCTGCACTGGCCCTGCCCCACACTGAGAGCACAATTGAGACTGGGCGTGGTGGCACATGCCTACAATCTCAGCTCTTGGGAGGCTGTAAGCAGAATCACTAAAAGTCTGATCTAGCAGTGAGACACTAAACATGCTGTAGACCCTCACCCTAAAAATATCCCCCTAGAAAAATAATAATAATTGAATCAGGGTCTCGCTGGTCAGTTCAGGTTCATAGAGATCCTCTTGTCTCAGTCCTCCCAGCACTGGGATTACAAGTTTGCACCACCACGCCTCGTTTCAGCTATCGCTCCAGCCCTCTCTTCTTTTGAATTATCTTGTTGCTTCCCATAATGCGTTTTAAAAGCTTTGGTGCGCACTCACCTTGTATGTGAACGAGCCACGCTTTCCATTTGATGTCTGACCATACTTGGCTGAGTGTCTTGCTCACAGTACATGTTCCAGGCATTTTAGCTTTTGCTCTCATCCCATTGTTTTTCTTCCTTCCATGTCTAGGTGTGGGAAATAATATAAAATGAGGCTTGCTTCTGTGATAACTGTTTGTCCAATTAAATGCTGTTTCATTTCATGATAAACTGAGATGAGATTGTTTAGAAGCGTAACATTGAAAGTATTTTAGTGCACTTAGAAAATAACCTTTGCCTTATGTTGGTGTCAAGCTTTTTCTGCATGGGAGGTTGGAGGTTAGAGGTAGCAGTGGGGAATCCTTGAAGTTTGCTTTGCAGTGTTTTCATCACCAGTGCATCTGTTTAAAAATGAATGTGGAGGGCTGGCGGTATAGCTCAGAGGATTAAGCCCTTGCTTAGGGAAGTGCAGGGGCCAGGGTTTGGTTCCTGGCCTCACCTGCTGCACCGGCCCCACTCTCGAGGGTGCTGAACTGGTGATGGAGTCTGGGTGTGGTGGTGCACACCTGTAATCCCAGCACTTGGGAGGTACAAGCAGGAGGATCACTATGAGTCAGCAATGAGACCCTGTACAAAAAAAAAAAGAAAAAGAAAAAGAAAAAAGAAAGAAAGAAAAAGAAAAAGACAAAAAAAGAACGACTATGGAAGAATGCACTAGAGCTACTGACAGGGTGGACTTAATGTCCCTTGGTCAGGTTATCTGAAGTCAGTGGTTGGTGGCAGAGGGTGCTCACTGTAGTTTCAGGGTGAGGAGAAAACACTGATGAGATAGGTGATAGGCAACAGAGAGAGAGAGAGAGAGAGAGAGAGAGAGAGAGAGAGCTGACTTATACATTAACTTAGTATGTAACACATCTTCGTATGGCTGTTTGTAATTTTAAAACATTTTCATATGTTCTATCTCATTTGAGTCTCAGAACAACACCACAAAATGTGGTTTTCCACTTTATATAAAAAGAAATAAAGGCTCGAGGACTTCAAAGTCTCCCCATGCATGAGTGATTTATAGAACCAAGACACTGATCAAGTCCAGCAGTTGCCTGATTACATCACATGGCCATCCTGCCTGCTGCTGTGTGCTGAAGATTTGTCTCCCTGTTATTCATATATTGAGGCCTAAACCCCAAGTGTGTTGTGTTGGGAGTGGCACTTCCGGGAGATCAATAGATCATGAGAGTGAGACTCTCATGGATAAGATGATGGCCTTTCTAAGTGACAGGAAGATAATCACCATCTCCCTTTCTGCACTCCGACATGTGACAAGGCATGAAAAGCCTCCTACACGAGGAAGAGTGCTTTCACTAGCTTTGTAAGCACTTTCACCTGAGACTTCTTTATTTCTGACAGTCAAGCCACCCAGCCTATAGTGTGATGTGATAACCTCCCCAACTAAGACACCCAGCAAAGTATTTATAACTTAAGTTTTCCTGAATAGTTCTCACTCTGACACTTCCAAGGGTGAGCATTCGTATTTTCTTTCAAGCACCCACCAGCAAGAGATCTAACAATTAGAAGCAAGACTAATTTTTTAAAGAAGTAGAAAAAAAAATGCAGAATTTTAGCTAAAAATTTTTGGCTTTATGAAATGCTTTTACTTTCTCTCAGTTCTAGAAGGAAGCTTTGTTGGGGTTGGGGTCCTCAAAGATCTTTGCTTTACTAGGAAGCTGTGAGTAAGGGGCAGGAGAGGATGCTGTGAGTCGGACTTGATTTGGGGATTGTGAATCAGTTTCTAGAAAAGCATGGCGCACAGCTAATGAGGGGTGGGTTAGACTTGGGTGTGCTGGGTCAGTGCAGCTCAGACAGGAAGTGGGTGGCAGTCTGGGTCTGGCCATGGTTGTGAGGAGGAGAAAAATTGGGGCATGTAGTCGGGGAACAGTATCTAACTTACTTAGATAGCCATCAGTTGCTGAAACAATAGAGTTAAAGAGTTGGGAGGTCTGGATATAAATGGTATTTTTTTCTTCTCAAGATAAAAGAAATGAGGTAGGAAGGTAGGATTAGACGGTGAAAGGATAAAAATTCCCACATACTCCCATCTTTCTTTTGATACTTTCAGTGTTTTATGCTTCTTACCTCCTATAATAGTTCCTTGCTGCTTCTCATTCCTTATAATAATAATCTGGACTCTCAGTTTTCCAAACCTGTACCTGGAGCCAGTAGTCTATATTAATTAGCCTAAAAAGTTCTCCTTCATCTTTTTTTTTTTTTTTTTTTTCTGCTAGTTCCTCAGAGAAAGCATTTAAGAAACTGAGTTAGTAGCTAAGTCCTAACTCTGTGGAGTTTGCCTTCTGTTTATTTACATGCTGCCCTCCTGGGTAAGATTCTGCTGGCCTGTGGGGTCTCTGGCTCTTTTGTAGCAGAAAATCATCTTTGTTCATTAATATAGTATCTTGGTGGACATGGAGGGAATCTCTAAACCCAGCACTTAATAAAGTATTCACACTCAGAGCTGGACAGAGCAGGAACAAAGAGAATGCACTAAAGGGAATCAAAGAGGAAACCTATTCCCAGGACATTTGCATCCTGTTAATGAGTGCTTCCTGTCAGGCACTCCATACCTTTGTGTACAATGCAGCACTAGACATGCTTCTCCAAGGACTCCCTGCTGTGGCCTCTATGTGGACTGGGCATGTACCTGTCCTTGGCCAGCATCCAGTGCCACTGGTGTCCACAGAACCCTGGGCTTGAAACGTGTAGCACCAAGGCAGAGGCAGCTTGCTTGTGACTTGTCACCCTTCGGAGGGAGGGACATTAGCATCTCATCAGCCTTTCATCTGCTACCATGGCTCAGCACTCTGCTCCTGTTTCCCAGCTGGCAGGCCAGGTCGTTTTGCAGTCACCAGGGAAGGCCTCTCTTCCATGTGGCTCTGACCTCAGCAGGGAAGCTGGCATCAGGCAGAAGCCAGGCAAAGCCAGTGAGGAGACTGTAGCATTGCGAGCTCTTGGTCACCGCAGTGCAGGATCAGAGCCTGGCACATCCTAGAATGTGGAGATCTAGACTGCTCCCCAAATATCTCGTGCATGCTGAAGCAGAGATTTTGAAATGGAACCGGATCATGTGGGCACGACAGTCGTTGGTGGATTAAGCATGTTCTATCTTCTCTGTCTGTTTCCTTAGCTAAGCCACTTTGCTCCATGCTTCCCTCCCCAAGGACTGAGAGCCGAAATACCAGTTCATGATTCAAACTTCCTTTTAAACCTTTCCTCCTTCCAGTTGTGGTTACTGGGCATTCTGTCCTTATGACAGAAAGGTCAGTGAATGCAGTATCCTACTAGTTCACAGAGAATAGAGTTACTTGAGGTAATTTTTGCTCACCCTGCTCTGGCAGGGCCTTCAACAACTCTCCTTCTCCTTCTCTAGAAGCTTCAGTGTTATGTGTTTAATATTGCATCTGCATAATGTCAACATTCCAAGAATCATTTAGCAGCTTTTTAAAATTTGTCTATTCTGGATAATGTCCAGAAGGTAGGAGTCACAGGGCCATGCTTGTATCACAAGTGTGTCTAAAGGGGACTTCTCGTGGCAATGCTGAGTAGCAGAGACAGCTATGTAACTTCTCAAAACACTGTTTACCCCATACTACTCAGATAGCCAAGAAGATCATTGTCAAAAAGAGGGGGACCCCAGCAGGGACTGTGACAGTGGTGCTGGTGGTGAATCTCACTTACCCTCCCAGTGGATGACTTGGAGGCTGTGATGAGCTGGTGTGATGGTGGGTAAGAGATGATTTTCCTGGTAACTTTTGTAAAACCAATATGGCCACTCTTTATGTATTCTATTCTTTCTTCTAGAAAAGCCACAAATGTAGCTTTCATTCCTTTGATTGGAGGTTGTATGTGTGTGTGTGTGTGTGTGTGTGTGTGTGTGTGTGTGTGTCTATGGAACCAAGGGTTAAACTCAGGACCTTGCACTTGCCAGGCAGGCACTTGTGCCTCTCAGCTATCTCTCTGGCCCCCAACTGGAGGCTTCTTATTCACTGTTGAATTCTTGAGGTGGCCTGAAGCTATAGTTACAAGCCCATATCACTACATTAAGCTTTAAGAGATATCCCCAGTATAGTGAAAAGAGGCTTTTGGATTTTTCCTAAATAGCAAGTGTTGATGGGCAAACATTTTATTTGCATTTGTCCTCTTACCCTACTCTATATTTTTAGAGAAACTTTTTTTGGTCTCCTGCCTCAGAGGGACCAGGTAGCAAGCATAATATTTAGAGAGGTTAAAGTGATTCTTTTTTTCTTTTTGACACAGGGTCTTGCTATGTACTTCGTGCTGGTCTTGAGCTCACTTTTGTAGCCCAAGCTGGTCTTGAACTCAAACTGATCCTCCAGCCTCAGCCCTCCAAGTGCTGGGATTATAGGGGTGCACCACCACACCAGGCTTAAAGTGATTTTTTTTTTTAAAGAATTTTTATTTTTTTATTTTTCTTGTTTCAGAACTTTTGTTTGTTTGTTTATTTTATTTTTATGGCTGGCTCAGCCTGCCCTGAGGGCAGGGCTGGCGTAGCATGTGGTGCCAGGGATCAAACCACGCTGCCTGTAGCCGCCCAAGCTTTCACAAGCAGGCGCTTTAGACCACTGAGCCATCCTGCTGGGCCCTTAAAATGATTTATATTAGAAAAAAATTCATGGAGCAAGAAGGACTGGAGGAGACTTGAAGGAGAAGAAGAGAGCCCATCAAAGATGGAGATTTTTACAGACTACTTAGAAGAGAAAGGAGTTCAGGAGTTGGGTGCAAACCGCTTTACAGAGGGCTCAGGGGTGAATTTCTCCCCCATGTTTTTCTGGTAGAGACCCTCTTCAAAGCCTCACAGAGCTGACTAATGTATTTACATTTTCATTTTGCATTTTTATAGTGCAGCTTGCCTCACAACTGGTATATACTTCAACCTGCACAAATGGGATTCCTGAGTGAGTCCACCAGGAAGGAAATGCATGATATTAAGACAATTTCTTGAAACCTCAAAAGATGAAAAGATGACTGTAGCTTCCGCATCCTATGAGAACTCTGCTTAATAAGCCTACCTAAAAGCTATCTGAATTGAAAAATGTGCACAACTGTCCAATTTACCATTATTTATGCAGCCATTTTGTACTTCTGTAAGGGCAGCCATTGAATGGTGCGAGACACTGACAGGATACATGCATTTTTTGCTTGTTCTGTGGACTGCACTGTCTTTTCCCCCAAATTCAGATGTTAATGCTTCCATGCTTAACATGATTGCATTTGAAGAGGGAATGCTTTTAATTTTTCTTTTTCTTTTTTTCTCTTTTTCCTTTTCTTTTTTCTTTTCATTTTATGTATTTGGTACAGGGTATCATGATATAGCTCGGACTCATAGTGATCCTCCTGTTTTCAGCTTCCCCAGCCCTGGGATTACTGGCCTGCACCACCACGCCCAGACATCTCATGGGCTGAGCACTCCCTGGGGGCCAGGCTGGTGCGGCATGGGGGACCGCGGATCGAATCCTAATTCCTGTGCTTTCCCAGTCAGGCGCTTAGTTCGCTGAGCTATCTCACTGACCCAAACATTTTAAATTTTTAAACATTTTAAATTTTTATTGGTACATATTTGCAGTACATAGTGATTACATTCACTTTAGGGACTTGGTTTATGTCCGTAACATGTCTTAATTCTTTTTTGTCCCTTCCCCGACTCCTGCTGTCTCTTTGGCGGAGGAACACATCTGCAGTGGTCTGGCGATGGCACACTGCAAGGAGAGGTGGTCGCAAAGGCCTCAGGGCTGGAATGTGCTGGGCACATCTGTGCGCATCTGTGCGCCAGCAAGAAGGCCGCTGTGTCACGTGAGCATGAGAAAAGCGGCAGGACCGGAGTCAACAAAGACCAGGAGCAAAGAAATACATTTTGTGGTAGGCCTTGCTGGGCCACATCAGAAGTCTTTAAAGATTTTGGCTTCTGGAGCAAAATTATGAGGTAGGAAATTTTCAGAGAAATTCTTAGGAGAAACAGCGTCATCTAGGACTTGAAAAGGATGAGTTTGGCTGCCCTAGTGAGGCTCAGCTGTTGGAAAATGGAGATGAATGCAGAGATATTAATTAAGAAGAAGTTCCTTCAGTAATTAGGGTCAGGAACGTTGGCAGCTTGGGCCACAGCAAATTGATTGTGGTGGGAAAAAGCAGTCAGTTCCAGGTGCGTATGGGAGCTTTGCCCGCTGAAGTTCTCAGATGGATGAGACATAGAGTGTGAGCCAAACATCTGGTGCGCGCACAGCTCTGAATTTTGACTTGAGCAATAGTGTTTCTGCTGGCTAAACCAGGTGAATGACAAGAGGAACAGTCTCCAGCTGAGGTCAGGGGTCTGTTTCCAACACTACGTAGGAGGCAGTTGTTCACTGCCAAGTGGCTATGTCGAACAGGCACTTGACAGAGATAGGGATTCAAGTGAGCAGTCTTTGCTAGAAGCATAAACTCAGGAATCATCAAGGTAAGTAAACGTGGTATTGAAATCGAGGAGAAAGGCGTTAGCCAGGGTAGATGGAGAAGAGCTCCAGAGAATGAGTCAGTAAGATGAAAAAAGAATCAGCAAAAGACTTAGAGAAGAAGTGGCTACTTACAGGGGGAAGACAGGAGAGTGAGGAGGCTGGAAGGCAAAAGAAAAAAGTGCATCAAGGAGTAGGACGTGATGCATTCAAAGTGCTCCCAAGAGATCAAGTGAGTTGAGAACTGGCTGCTGGCCTTGGTCGTGGCCATGGCTATCTCCAGCGGCCTTGAAAGCAGAGTTGTTGCAGTGGAGCAGTTGGCATCCTGAGGGGAGGGGGCTTACCAGAGAACAGGGGGAGAGTACCTGGAGACAGCCAAGACAGAGCCCTCTATCAAGGCATTTTACTATAAGGAAGAGAGCAGAAGGGTGCTCAGTGGCTGAAGGGTGGTGAGGGACCAGGACAGCGCTTTGCTCTGTAGGAAGCAGAAAGTAGCAGCCGGAAGTAGGGGCCTTAGTGTGGGATATGCTAGGCTGACCAGGCCAGAGCTGGTGCCTGAGTGCACAAATGAGAAAGGCAAGGGAGCCAGGGGCAAGGGTGACAACAGGCTACGGAATCTGAGCCTGGTGAGGGGCACTTGGAGGTGGGGATAATGAAAATGGTGGAGGTTGGGGAGACTCACCACTTGTAGGTTTGTCAAAGAGCTACCAGGAGTAAAGAATTTATGGAGCTGGAAAAATAAGCTGGAAGGTGAATGGGTGATGGCCAAGAAGGAGTTGCTCCTGATTAACAGGGACATAGTGAACTCTCCCCCTGCAATGGACCACTGAGGTAGGGAGGACAAGGTGTCTGCCAGGCTGAGCAGCACCTGCCGGGGAAGCAGCTGTGTGGCCAGCATGTACTGCGGCGTCCTCCTGAAGCGTCTAGAGCTCTGGTTTCTTCTGATCACAGTGTTGGCCCAGCCAGTTGTTCCCAAGGATGGCTCTTACTCCTGAGGTTAAAAAGAAGTGATCACTCAGGGGAGGACACCCCCAAGAACTGTGACAAGAGAGTTGGGAATGTGATGATAAGCTGAAGGCTAAAACCCCAGGGGTGCCAGGGGGCTCTGCAGTGCCTGTGCATTGATACATGAGGCAGTTGGAGCAGAAAAAGCCTCTGTGCTCTTAGCACTGAGCCCCAGGGGTGACCCACAGAAGGGTGACGACAGGGGGTACAGGGAGACAGGAAGCAAAGAGCAAGGAGCAGAGGCCCCAAATGCAGTACAGTCAGGAACAAAACTCCACAGCTTCACAATTCGGTCTTGGATGAACCCAAGCAGTTTTATTGGTCTGTAAACTAGATAACAGCTTGTGGTCATTAGATGCTTAATTCATATCTGCGTTGAATATGTTCCAGAATCCTCAATGGGGCCATGAGTCAGATAGGAATCGTAAGCCAAACCACTCTGCCCAGTCCAAATGAGAAAGGACTGCTTGTCCTTTGCGTCTGTCATTATCTCTTTGATTTATTCCTTCCTCTTGTTCTCCTCCTGTTCCCTTATCAGTCAGGACCAAGACAAACAACATCTAAAAGTCTTCAGCCTTCTTTGGGTTCTGGTTTGCTATAAGTGGGGCCCTGGAAGCATTTCCAGCTCCTTTGTGGCCGGGAGAATATTGGAGCTCTGAGGAGTAGATGTGCTAACCGCGTGAACGTGCTAATCACAGACCAGGCCCTGCCCTCTGTGTTTCTTTTGTATCCCTTGAGTTCATTTGCCCAATGGCTGACTGTACAACTTGTTCCTTTGGTACCAATTCCTTTTGTATTCTGGATAGTAATCATTAGTCAGAAGAGTAGCAGGCAAGCTTGTACCTTTGTTCTCTAGACCCTGTCTCCTTCAGTGATTATTTCAAAGCCTCACTTCTCTGATTCCTCTCCTGGACCGCTTCAGACAACCTCATCTGCTATCTCATCAATTACAATGGATTCCATTAGGCATGATCTCATTCCCCTTTTTACTCAACCTAGCAACAAGCCAATCCAAAGCAACACCTTGTCTTTCCACAAATCCCTTCGTCTCAGACCACGAAGTGTTTTGTCCCTAGTTCAAGGTCGTTGTCTCCACCCTGCCCCCTACATCTTGGTAGGAGGCATTTGACATTATGATTCCTGTGCTGCTTCCACACACCTGCCACCATTCTGGCTCTGCTAGCTGGGTTCCCCTTTGCCTCTTTCCCTTATCAGTTTCCTGTTCAAATCCCAGCATCCACTTACCAGCTCTTGCTGCATGCTGGAGGCTGATTCAGAATGTGGCATCTTCCAGATGCCTTTTTCAGTCTCCTGAGTTTGATGCTCAGAATTAAGATTTGTTGTTCTAGCCCCCTGCCTCATCACTTAAAAAGAGGACTTCACTCACACTGTCAACACCACATGTCTCCTTACTTCCAGAGCCTAGCTTGCTCGGTATGTTAAGCACTAATGAGACAGCCACTACCTGAGGAGAACAAAGCGTTTTATTAATGATGCTTTTGCTTCTGACATGCATGAGTTTCTCAATTTAAAAAGTTCCCATAGCTCCTGACAGCACAGTGAAAACCAGCCAATCCAGCCATCCTATGGGAAATTATTTGTCCAGGATTTGAGGGTCTCCTATCCACAGGGTGACAGCTCCAGCAGAGACCCAGAAAGAAGAAAACACCTCACACAAAGGAAAGTGACAAAAGCACCAAGAGGAAGTGCAATACAGGAAGGAAATCAACAAAGCAGTTGGAAGAGTGTGTTTTGTTTGTTCAGTGAATACGGTCACATAAAGCTTGGTGTGGGAAATGTGCTGGCCTCGGTGGTGTGGCCCAGGTGTGATACGGCGTCTCCAGTACTATGTGATAAGTAGTGGATTTCTTTTTTGTGTGTCTTTGAGAACTTTAATATTCATAGCTGCGTACTGTTCTACTATTGATTCTATTTGAAAATTAAAGTAGGTTGGGGTAATAATGGATGAAGCTTTGGTGCTCATTGTTTCATAAAATATATTTATAAACATTTCTATAATATATTATGCATATTTTAGTATTAATATCATAGTCATGCCTGTTCCTCTTCACTATGTGCTTGATTAGATAGATACTTAAGGAGAGGCACTTGGATCATGAGGTGCTATGTGCACATGTGGATTCCTTCACGATGTTCATAGCTGGGTGTCATCTGGAGGTTGGCTCTGCCAGAGAAGGCGGGTCCCTGGGGTGGCACCCGCAGAGGACCAGGCTCCTGATGCATCTTCCCTGTGTTCTGCTTCCTGCAAGCCCTGAAGGAAGCAGCTGGGTGCCACTGTGCCCTTAGGTCCCAGCGTTCTGCCTTGGATCCAGCCATTGTGAGAAATGAGCCACAGGAAAGCTGTCCTCCTGCACACTGTGAGTGGCAGGGATTTTGTCTGAGCAGCAAGAAAGCTGACCAATATACATAGTAGTTACATAAATTGTTTTATTTTGACATAATACAGAAGCCATTAATAACCAAGGTATGATGTCTAAAATAAATATTAGTAAGTTAGACCCTGTTTAAAAGGGTCTTCTGTGCTTCAGAAATCATAACTAAGAAAATGAAAAAGAGTTATAGAATGAGAGAAAATATTTACAAGTTAAACATCTGATAAAGGATTTATATCTGGAATATATATGTATATGTATATATACATATCAATAATCAAGTATGACACAGTTTTAAATAGGAATAATTTCTGAATGCATAGCTTTGCACCAAAGAAAATATAGGAATAGAAATAAGAACATGAAAAGATGTTGATGATCATTGGTCATTAGGGTAATGCAAATTAAAATCACAGCAACATGCCATGACATGTATTAAAGTGGCTATAGTAAAAAAGACAATAGCACATTTTGGTAAGGATGTGGAGTAATTAGAACTTCATGCCTCAGAGAAAGTAAAGCAATACATCCACTTTGGAAAAGAGTGTAGCCATTTCTTTAAAAGTTAAACAAATTTGTCGGGCTGGGGAGATAGATAGCTCAGTAGAATAAGCACTTGCCTGGCAAGTGCAAGGGCCTGAGTTCAGTCCTCAGTTCAAAAAAAAAAAAAGAGTTTGTCATATGATTAGGTAATGCTGCTCTAAAAATTTTTACAAGAGAAACTAGAATTTATGTCCAATGTAAAAACTTGTGTGTATGTGTTCATAAAAGAACACTAAGAAAGTTAGTGAGAACAAAAGAGAGTTAGTGATAGCTCAAACTGGAAACTTCTCATAGATATCCAAGTGGAGAAGACATGAACAAAATGTGGTAAGTCCAAGCAACAGAGTAATATTCATCAACTAACATTAAACGAGCCCTGACTCATGACAGATATCAAAGTCATTATGCCAAGTAAAGGAGACGGATGCAAGAACCTATCATGTACAGGACTCCAATATACAATGCTGTGTTCAGAAGGACTCTGTGAGAAGGATCCTTAATCAGACATGGCCAGGAGGAAACTTCCAGTAATGGAAATGCTCTACAGCTGTATTATTTTAATTATACCTCAATAAAACTGTAATAAGTTAAAAAATTAGGAATTCATAGTTCTTCCAATTACTGCTGAACCAAATGTCCACTCTTAATTGCCAGATATAAAACATTAATAAAGACTTCTGAAGCTTTGAAGCCCATGACCAGACATTTACGACACACTAAAGAAGAGGTTCTGGGAGCTTCAGGTAGCTCATTAAAGACGGTCCACCCGGAGCCCAGCCAGACTCTTGGAAGAACACGCATTAACTCCCAGCTTAAAACATCTGTGTTCTCCTGATCTTATGTCTCCTTCCAAAGATGAGGAAAGGCAGAGGTCTAAACAATCCCAAATTAGATTAAATAAAGCAGCTAAATCATTTTTGTCTGGCCACATTTACTTTTCCCATCGTCGTATGAGTTATGTCTGCAGTTTGCCATCCTCATTCCTTTTTCTTTTCTTTAATTGCAGTGCTGGAGATTGAACCCAGGGCCTTCTTCACACTGAGCTTCATCTCTAGCCTTTCTAGTTTAAAATTTTAAGATCTTGAGACAGGGTCTGACTCAATTGCTGTTGTGTGAACTTGAGTAAGAAATTCCCAGCTGATTGGCTTAGCATGGCTCTGAGTGTGATGGAAATGACTTATTGAAAAGGGAAGACCCAGTCTGGATGTGAGGGGCACCACCCAGTAGCCTTGTGGCCTAGGTGGAATAAAAAGGGAAAGAAGAGCCAAGCTCACTGCTTTCATTTCTTAAGAAGCAAAGCACTAAGAAAGTGGTGTCTTTGACAATGTCTTGGACTCCAACCTCCTGGCTTCCAGCGCAGGCCATCACAGCCTTCCAGTAGAGACATTTCATCTTAGTGATAGACACACAGGGCTCCAGTGGGCTCCAAACCTTCAGTTTGTGACTGGAGTTCTTTTGTGTCTTCCATGCCCAACTCTGCTGGCAGCTATTGTGAGCCTAGCTACCGTTTCTCTATGGAGTACTGACTGATACAGTTGCACGGGCTGGGCCTGCACTTGCAATTCTCTTGCCTCAGCCCCCAAGAGGGCTAGGGTTATAGATGTGTAATAACCTTGTTCATTCTTAAAGACCACTTAACAACAAGGAATAAATGCACATATTGGACTTGCTGGTCTGGAAACGTTCCAAAAGGCATGCGCACGGCACCAACTCCATCCCCGACATCTACCAGGCATCTCCCATGTGCAAGGCGCTGACCTAGGCTTGTGGGCAGAGACAGGATGTGGCTCTGCACCAGGCATTTGGTTAGTTATCTGGGGAAGCAAGCCAAGATGCGATTGCTAGGAAACAGCCAGGACAACACTGAAAAATCAAGGTGGACACTTCCATGTGTAACACACAGGCAATGCTTTTTAAGGTTTAAGCCCTTCCAGGCTGAATACACTACTTAAAAAAACAAAGCAAAACAAAAACTATGGGTAGTTTGTATACAGGCTGTGACGTGGTAACTTAAGGGTTTGTTATGTTTCTGTGACAACTATGTATTGAGTGATGGTCTTGTTCTGTTTTTATAAATTACATGAATTACAACATTGCTTTATTTCTAAGTCCAGATCTCATCAGTAAAGCTCAGCCAAATGCGTGTGTGTGTGTGCGCGCGCGTGCACGCGTGTGTGTGTGTGTGCTTGTGTGCAGCTGCAACGGTTTCTTTTTTCTCTTTTTGCTGAGTCCCTCAGTTCTGCACAGAAATGCTGATGTGATGAGAAAGAAAGTCTTTCTGTTATGACAGAAAGGACATAAAACAAATTCCCAGGACTGTGCCCAATCATAGTAGCTTCCTCTGCTCAGCAAGCCATGCCAAGGTCCTTGCTTGGCAGGTAGTACTTGGCCCTGTACTCAGCTGCCCAAGCAAAAGCAAAGCGTCATAGGTAATGACACTCTTGGTTCACACATACCATAGACAGAATGGTCACAGTCAGGACTCCTCTCCTGTTGGAAAAGCCATGCCTCATTTTTGAAGGAATATATTCATGAAGACAGCCTAGGTGTTTGCAGACAAATTTGCATTCAGTTTCTATAGAGCTCCTATAGCCTTCAGAATATTTAGCAATGTGTGAAGCTATGAGTCACTGCCTAGCATGGGGTCAGCATGAAGGCTTGGGAAGGAAATGATGCAGTTTCAAATAATTATTTCTGGCTTGCTGTATTTCTAGGCCCCCGTAGAGATGGGAGTGGCAATATCACAACCAGGCTGTGCTAAACCTCTGCTTTGCGTGTGTGAATGCTCCTGGGCCTTTGATGCTCCAGAGCCACATTTCTGATTCCTCTCTTTGCATCTGCACTAACAGAAGTTAGGTGCAGAGGTGTAGCTCCTTTTGGCTGTGTAGACCTGCTAGGCTCAGCTCAGCTCAGCTCAGCTCAGCTCAGCTCAGCTCAGCGCTGCTCGGCCTCCTTGGGTGTCAGGCACATAACCCAGGCTCTAAATCACATTAGAAGGAGGCTTCATTTCATCAGAAATCCTTGGGAGAGACATCTTCAGTGAGATAATCCTGATGTTCTTTTAACAATGCTGATGAAATGCAATTCCATGCAAAATATGACAGTGTTACTGAAATGATGCCTACCCAACGGCTTAACTCTTGGAAGAAAGAAATGTTTAGACTCTCATTCTGTATAACATGTCAAAATAAACTCAGCTGCATAAAAGCATTACATATGTAACAACAATACATAGGCATAACAATAAGCACAACAATATAAGCGTAACAATATATCAAAACATAAAGTGCTATGAGGAAAGATGGTTAAATATTTGATCAGTAAGAAAGGCAAGGGCTTTCTAATGTTAAAAGTAATGCAGAAAAATCGTCAAGTAAAATATTGAATTGCCTACATAAACAGTAAAATCTCTACACAAGTCAAATTATTAATAAAAGTATAGAGGAAACTAAGCTAAGAAAAACTGTGGAAATATCAATAGAAGTTAATATTATAGTCTGATTTTGAGAAAATAAATCAATATGGAAATAAAATTAACATTCCAAAAGGCATAAACAGGGCTGGGGAGATAGGTCAGTGATCTAAGCACTTGCTTGGCATGTGGAAGGACTTGGGTCCAACCCCTGGTACCACTCGCCATGTGGGCCCTAGCACCTTGGGTGTGCTGTGCCTGTCACTCAAACAGGACATGGTAGTGCCTGCCTACAATTCCAGCACTGGGGAGGCTGAGGCAGGAGGATCACTATGTGTCCAAGCTACATAGTGATACCCTGTACCGAATAAGTAAAAGATTTTAAAAAATCAAAAGGCATAAACATACAATTTGTAAAAGAAGCCACTTTATAAATGGCCACATAAAATGTTGAAGGTTTTGATCTCATCTACAGTGAAAGAAATAAAAATCAAAGGAACAGTAAAATCTGATATGTATGCTATGGTTCATGTCTAGTTATGTCCCCAAAGCCTCATGCAGTCATGGGGTCGGGACTTCTAGAGTTTGAGATTAACTCATGATCCACCAGGATTATGGGCTTTAGTACTGCTGGGATTATGGATGTGAGTACACCCAGCCTTGGGCTCATAGCCTGAATGCAGTATAAGAGAGACAGAGAGACAGACTCTCTCAGTTGCCATTGTTGCTGTTCTGCAGCCATGAATTGGATGCTCTTTGCCCTGTGCCACTCAGCCTTGGAGCCGGCTGAGTACAGACTGAAACCTCCAGTAACTGTGAGCTGAATAAACCTTTCCTTTTCTCATTTTGTGTGTCTGGTATTTGATCTGGCAACGACAGAAGAGTGACTGAGACAATATAGATATCTATATCTATATCTCTGTCTCTATATCTATATGTGTATTTAGTATTTTTCAACCTGATAGTAATTTGCTAGTGTTGAAGGCAGATTCAGTGAGAAAAAAATCCTCTATTTGGTGTGAAGTCAAGCATAACAGCTTCCTGAAGCCTCTTTCCCAATATATATCAGATGCTTTTAAAATATATGTTTTGACAGATCAACTTTCTGGACAGAAATTTATGTTATAAAACATATACTCGTGTTAAATAAATATACTATTTATTATTTGTGACTATAATAAATTGAAAGCAACCTGAAGGTTCAACATAACAGAAATAAACATACCATGTGGAGTATTTTCCAACAAATAGTTGGGAAATATTTTAAATGTTACAAAAGAATGCTTTTTGATTCATAATGTCGAATCTGCAGAATTATAAAATTTAGTTCTTCTATGGAAATGTATATTTATTTATTATTTTTTAATGGTATCACTTTTCTTTTTCTACTTCCCATGTTCCCAGACTTATGTTTTAAACAGTACTGAGACTTTGGAACACTAGGTACATGTTGTATTTCTCTGCAATTTGCAATTATATATCATAATCTAAGCAATGAGAGAGTCTATTGTAGTGAAAAACAGAAGTCGTGGGTAAGACATAGGGAATATTTTATGGCTATGGGAGTTCAGAGGAGATTTCCTGAACATATCCCATGAATCAAATTGTGCCATGAGCCTTCCATGTTACATCACAAATGGGCTTCCATGAGCAGGACCATAAAGCCAGGACCTTGCCCTGTTTAGCCACGGTTTCAAGTGGAAAGTCAGGCCTCACTTTGTCAATGTTTAACCCCAGAACAGAATCCTACGTGGGAGTGCCATCAGAAGGGTACACATACTCCTGGGTACATGTGCTCCAGTGCATCCAGCTCCCTGGCAATCCCAGTGCTGAAGTGGTCTGAAGAGGACTGAAGATATGGGACAGCAGGGTTTGAAAGTCCCTGGGCATTCAAGGTTCTTCTAGAAACATTAGAACCCAAAGGCACAGATAGCATCAGCTTCAGAAAGGATCTGCTTTCCTTTCGAATGCTTGTTAGTTTGAATTTGTTGAAATTCTGACTCCTCCAGAGCTGATGCTGTAGCCACCAGGGCTCTTTCCGCAGTCCTTGCCAGGCTCTTTCTCAGGCTTCAGGCCACTCAGGATGCCAGGCTGTGGGCTGGAATTGTATTTTTAGAAAGTATAATAAAGCATGTATAATATGTTTGCTATTAAACTTTGCATTGAAAATTATACTAACCAGTGGGACTGTGATTTATTTTATTTATTATTCCAGCTTTTATTTATAATATTATCTATCAGCAGTGGGCATCTGTTTTGTATTCAGAAACAACCTTTATTTTCATAATGATAAAGGAAATATTTAACAATATGAAAAAATAATCATTTTCTAAGTGGAAAAGTAGGATTCAAAGTTATAAGCACAGAAAGATGCTCAGGTAGAAGTAAATTTTAATGATTGAAAAAAAAAAAAAAAAGACAGGAGGCTGGGGAGGTAGCTCTGTGGCACAAGTGCCTGCCTGCAAGTGCAAAGTCATGAGTTCAAATCCTGGTCCTGCAAGAAAAAAAAAAAAAAAAGAAATAAAGAAAAGAAAATGCACCCAAATGTGATCTTAGTTTGTTGGGGTGGTGGGACTATGTGTAGCTTTTTTTATCTGCTAGGTAGATCAAGATGTATTCATGAATTCTTAGACTATAGAAATGCCAGCTGCTTGTTAAATAATTCCTGCAAGCAAGATCAATTTTACAACGACTTTATGTCAGACTCTTGTCTCTGGTGGCTGTTGAATCCCAAAATTGTTATGGCAGGTCTTTGGCCCTGGAAGAAATCACAGCCTAATCCATGCGATGAAGAAGAAAAGGCATGATTGAAACACCAAGCCACAGAGCTCACATGGCTACTTTTTAAATTTTTTTGTATGTTGTAAAAGTATCTAAAATCTGCTGTGTTGGGAAACTCCCAGGATGTTATGCAACATTCCAACTACGGTTTTTATGCTATACATTAAATCGCTAGGTTTATCTATCCTACACAACTGTAACTATTTTCTTAGACTCTGATTTGTCTCTGTTTCCTCTCACTGTTAATCACTTGGCAACCCCACCCATCGGTCACTTTTCTACTTTATTTCTATCTTTTCACAGTTATGGGTTTATTGTTTTGTTTCTAAATTCCAAATATGAAAGAGATCATGCAGTATCTTTCTGCGCCTAGCCTATTTCACTCATCATTATGTCTTTAGTTTCATCTATGTAGCTGCAAATGACGAGATCTCCTTTATAAAAGGCTCATCAAGTGTGAATAGAAATACAATTTCTTTCTGATGGGTACCTCAGTTGTGGGCAGTGATATCTTAATGATGTGACTGATGCATGGATATAAGCATGGGAAGATTCTCGGATTACACATTGGCCTCTGGCTCATGACTACTGATACCCTTCACAAAGGCCTATTCTTTTCTGAGGGGAGAGGTTATCTTTAGTTTGGGCCATGTGGAGGTCCGCATGCTTGTGGAATTCGCCATGAGAGGTCTCTGAAAGTGTGGAGTTTGGAAGAGAGATCTCAGTTGAAGGCACTGCAGAGTCAAGCTGTGAATTTGAATCAAAGACCCAAAGAGGAGGTGAAAAATGGGAAGTAGACCCCAGAGCTGACAGGGCTTAGAGAAAAATAGATAATTAGCAAAGCCCCTAAGGACTTCCATTCCTTAAAACAAAATAACCAAGAGAGAGTAGGGTGTAGAAGTCATGAAAAGAGAGCTTGGGTCATGGTGCCAAATGTGGAAGGGGCAGGGAACAAGAGCTGAAATGCATTCTGGGAGTCAGAGTTATGAAATCTGTGCATGACAAGAGCAAGGTAGGAAAGCTGCTGGAGAGATTGAGGGGAAGATGAGGTCAGAGAGGATGGTGGGACAATGCAGAGATTAAAACGTGAGCTTTGACACCAAGCTACAGAAAATCCTCTAAGTGCTAGCTAGAGGTTAGATAATGGTTCAAGGGTCTGTGATAGATCGATAGATAAATAGATAGATAGGTAGATAGATAGATAGATAGATAGATAGATAGATAGATAGATTCCCTTATCAAATTTAAAAGATTATGTGAAACACAGCAACACTCAAGTAACTAACTATTTTTCTATGAACTTCTTCCAAACTTAACTCCTGGTCACACAATGTAATACAGGCATTGAATGACTCCCAGAAGTAGCTGTCTGGTTATCTGAAACATGAATTTCAAACACACTCAAGCTCTGATAATGTCCCTGCTAAAGAGGTCCCTGTCCTCTGTGAATCCATCCACACCTCAACTTCTCTGTCCCCAGACTCACTGAATGCTCTCTACTCCTGCTGCCCCAGGGCCCTGCCAGGACAATATTGTCATCCAAGGGCCTCTGTCAGATGCTTTTTCCAACAGGCAAGTGGAGTCTACTAAGAGGACAGGTCCACACAGGTCTGCTCCCTTCTGGGGCACGTGGTGTGCTTTCTGGAAGTGTGGCTGCAGCCGCAGTGAGCCCAGGAGCTAACAGGACTGTGGGAAGTGGGCTGGGGGGATGACGTGGGGTGGAGGACAGTGGCTGGAGCATCTGGGCGGTTGCGACACCTCGGAGAGCCCAAGCTAGCTTTTGCATATTGCTCTCGGTGCTGACATTGTAGGTTTTCCTGGGATGTGTTTTGGGTCTCCCCACATAAGCTGTTAGCTCTTTGAAAACACCTTCCATATGTCTCCCAGGTTCAGGCATGCTTCATACAGTGTTTTGTGCATGGCCTGCAGTTTTTCTCTTTCCTTCCTGTTTTCAATCCAGATATGACACAAAGAACTTGAGTAGCCATTGAAGGACCATGAGGCGACAAACTGAGAGCAAGGTTAAGAGCTCACCATGGCCAAATTGCTAACCGTTGCATCATCAAAATGTTGAGTCCATGCCAGCAGCCAGCTGGTGCCATAATTTGTCACGAGATAAGTGTATTTCCTTTTGCTTAATCCACTTATAAGTCAGGCTGTCTATTTCCTGCAGCTAAATGCCATCTACCTAGGGTCCACTCTCACTACGGCCTCCTTAGAAGAGACCTGGTTTTCTCAGAGACCCAATCCTGCCTGACCGACTGTGGTACCTCAGGTGATACTCCATCTCTCAGTCAGGGTGGTACTGATTGGCCAAGTGGGACCCCATTACCCTGGCCAATGTTCAGTTATGACATTAGTAAGTGGGGACCAATGAGTGAGATAGCTTGGCGGTCTAAAGCACCTGCTTAGGCAAGCTTAGGCAAGTGCGTGGACAGTGGTTCAATCCCTGGTTTCACATGCCGCACCAGGGTGGGCTGAGCTGGCCACAAAAGGAAAGAACGAAAGAAAGAAAGAAAGAAAGAAAGAAAGAAAGAAAGAAAGAAGAAAGAAAGAAAGAAAGAAAGAAGGAAAGAAAGAAGGAAGGAAGGAAAGAAAGAAAGAAAGAAAGAAAGAAAGAAAGAAAGAAAGAAAGAAAGAAAGAAAGAAAGAAAGAAAGAAAGAAACTAATGAGTGAGAGGGACTCAGGGCTGCAGCACCAAGACCTTCCTGCCTGTCCTTCCTGCTAGATATTCTTATATTCCCTCACTGTTTTGCACAAGTTGAGACCAGGAACTCTCAGGATGGTGCCAGCATGGAAGATGGCAGAGTGAAAAGACCAAACCCTTGTTCAAATTGTTTCTGCATTGGGTGACACCCAGAGGAAGCCTAGTGAAGGCCCGTATTTCTTGTACAGTGACAGTGTTATTTTCTTTATTCTTTAGTGTAGTTTGAGTGAGGTTTTTGTTACTGCCTCCCAAAACAAAGTTGTTGTTGTATTTTTTTTTTTTAGAAAAAGATTTAGTTTCTGACTATCTAGTGCTAGCTTTCTATAAGAAAATATAGATGTTTCACGTATGTATTTGAACATTTTCAAAAGCTAGATATTCTTATATTCCTCCTCACCCCAAGATACAGAGCATACTTTAGCTCCAAATGCATCCCGAAACAGATGTTAATTTTTCCCTGGTCAACCTGACCCAGCCAGAGGAATGTTCTGATTTATTAAATTTGTATCCTATAAGAAAGGTAGAGAAATTGAACCAATGTTAATAAATTACTTTCCTTCTGGGGGGACTTTGGGAATAAATGAGCCAAAATTCTTCATGCTGACAGGACTTGAGGAAGACGCTGGTGGCCTCTTTCATAATAGGAACTGGGCTGCCGCAGGTGAAGTTTCACAAGATGACATGCAGCCTGACTCTCAAGCTTCTCCTAGACTCCTTGGGGGCTGTAAAGATAAGGACCTTGGTGAATGACCTGTGGTGGGAAGGAGCCATTAATCTTCTGTCTCTGATCCACTCTGTTCCAGAGGGCAGATTTCCCTGAGATGAGCCAGCTTTGTATAACTGCCATAGTACTACCAGGAAAAGACATGCAAAACTATTGAATGGGCGGACAAGGGCGGCAAATGGCGCAGTTTCTAGTTCTTCTTCCTCTCACTCCCGTTATACCCAATGTGCTGTCCTTATGTTATTTAAGTGGACATTGCTGAATATGGTTGAACTAGGAAGGAGGTCCAGTCTTCCCAAAAACGTTTCATGGGGATCAAAACTTTAAATATTCACTGTTGGTTCCAGCCATCCAGTCTGTCCTGCTCTTCTGAGAAGATAACAAACCCTTCAAAAATGAGACAGAGCCATTTCCCCCACCTTCTGATGGTGACATAGTCTGGAGTAGATGTACCCAAATAAAGGTATCAAATCTTTGCCTTTGAAGTTCTCTGAAAGACATGTGTTCTTAAGGGGTTGAGTCTCACACTTCCTCTAATTTTCCACTCCCTTGTAGTATTAGAGCCAAACATGCATCCTGAAGGTCAACCCTGACCATCATCACAGGTGACTTGGATATTTTCACTCTTTCTGGGGCATGAGCATCTTCTGGGAATGTCCACCACAATGGACATTCTGTGGGTCCATTCTGTAGGTCCCTGTTATGGTTCATGTCTATTGTCCTCACAAAGTCTCAGGCAGTCAGGGGGCAGCTTCTAGAGTTTGTGATTGATTCTTGATCTAATCCTGGGATTGCAGTTGTGGGTGCCTCACCCAGGCCCTGGGGTGGGTAATCTAGGGGAGAGAGAGGCTAGCTAGCTAGCTCTCTTTGTTCTTTGCTGCCACCATGGATCGCTTCTGTGTGTCATATGCTACTCTGCCTTAGATACAGCAGAGTATGGACTGAAACCTCCACTAACTGAACTAACGAAACCTTTCCTTCCTTAATTTTGGGTGTTGTTTACTTTGTCTCAGGAACAAGAGAAAAGTAACTGTGACAGTCCTCCACAATGAAGGGTAAATAAGTGCTTGGTATGTGATTGTGGAATGAAGGGTTGGATCATGTTAAAACTTATAATGGAAATAGACATAGAAAATCCTTCTCATGTGTAAGAGTTCTACATGTAAGGTGATATAGCTGATAGAGATTCTAGATTTAAGATTTTAGAAGAAACTGTGTAGTGGTACCAGGGCTCTGAATGCTAAAATTTGAAGCCTCTCAACTTGTAATAAATATCATCATAATGTTATTTTGTTTATCCTGTATAGATGACTTTCTGGTCTGATCTTAGGTGCTATGTTTACATTTTATTCTTACAGTGATCTTGTACAATAGGCCACTTTACTATAATTCTTATTCTAAATTCAAGAAAAGTTAGGAACTCAGAAGACCAAGTAATTTTCTATAGCCACACAGCTAGAAGAAAGTAATGAAGTATGTGTTTGACTGCCATGTAAGAGTAGTCACAGCTCCAAGAAACTGATCAGATCTGAAAGAGGACACTGAAGTAGAAAGACCTTGGGATCAAATGCATGCTTCAGAAGGTTTCAAAGCAGTAAAGTTCTCCTTGGGCACTATTATAATCTAGCTTACCACTTCCACTTTTCAGTGACAAATCCTCAGCTCCTTCCTCATAAAAACTACCTCTATTGTTTTATTCCAAGTTAGTAGGAGCACTAGACTTGTACAACTAGATATATGCCAAGAAAGAAGGAAGGTAAAGGTAACACAGCAGCCTCATGTTATGATGAGAGCAGTTATATTTATGAATTTTTACAACCTTTGTACCCATTCCAGCTCAACAGGTTTACCCAGGGACCCTTGTGTCCTCTGAACTCTGTGCTATGGTTCTCTCTTTCCCAGAATGCCTTCTGTTTCATCAGCCTAAATCTTGCTCTTCCATTAAGGCTATTACAAATCCTAGCTACTATTGTAACCTACAGCAATAATCTGAATAATTATCATTTATTGAGCCCTCCATATATCCCACATTATTACTTAATTTACTTGCCACAACCATGCCAAGTAGAAAATGCCTATTACTCTTAACCTATAGATAAGAAAAAAATAAGTTACAAAATACAAATAAAAAAAATTCATTCTTGGAGCACTTATAATAAAATCCCTAGCACTGTATGATCAATAGCTGTCTTGGAGCCAGGGAGATAGCTCTGTGGCACATGTGCCTGCCTGGCAAGTGCAAGGTCATGAGTTTGAACCCTGGTCCCCGCCACACACAAAAAGAAACTAAAGTACCTAGGTTAAAGGAAATATATCAGCTCACAGTAACTAATAGTACACTGCATATGGCTGGAAGATAGTGAATAGAAAATATTTTGCCTTCTGGAAGTTTCGGTTTTCAAGAACAGAAACTTGAGTGAAATTTTTTTTTTTAAATATAGTTGACCAACAAATACAGATTGCTCTTCTTTCTTCTATGTGGTTAAAGAAATGTCATTTAACTATTTTGTAACTTATTTTTTCTTATCTATAGGTTAAGAGTAGTAGGCATTTTTCTACTTGGCATGATTGTGGCAAATCTATTCCACAGCATTATTATTGTTGTTGTTGTTACTACTACTACTACTACTACTACTACTACTATTATTATTATTATTATTATTATTATTATTATTATTATGTACAGGGTCTATAGGGTCTTACTACACAGACTGGACTCCTAGTGATCTTCCTGTTTTTAGCCTCCCAAGCACTGGAATTACAGGTATGTGCCACCATGTCCAGTCTCAATTGCTTGCGGGTGGGGCTGGCCAAGAAACTGTGATTTCCTACTTATAAATTTTAGGTATAGAACAGTTTTTGAGTGTGTGCATAGATTATTTATTTTACAAGGCATATTGAGGATCAAACCCCTGGTCCCTGCGTCTGCCTAAGCAGGCCCTTTAATCCACTGAGCTATCTGGCTGACCCTTCAGCATTATTACTTTTGATAGTCAATTCATGGACATTTGATGCAAGATCATTGAGAACTGGCAATTCAGCTGAATAGCTCAGAATAGCCTTTGTTTGACCACCATAGGTAGGCATGGTGTTTTGGGAAAGAATAAAAAACCTGAGGCTGTAACTTCTATAATAAAAACATTGAAATTATAATTTTAAAGATTATTTAATGACATGGAAATAAGTTCATGATATAGTTGATAAAATGGAGGTAACATACCAAATACATAGCATTGATGTACAGTTCAATGAAAGTATTTGTTATACATATTAAATTTAAAAGGCTGAGAATAAATATACTGAATGTTAGGGTGGTTAGCTATAGGTGGTAGAGTAAGGGTATGGTTTTAGTTTTTTTCTTCATACTTTATTTTCTATTTTTTTCTATAGTGAGCATGAATTACTGTTATATTCAGAAAACTAAAATAGTATCTTCCTCTGAAAGCAATTCAAGCTTTTTTAATGGAAAATGGCTAAGTCTATGTCTAGGGCAGGAAGAGTTCAAGGGGAACCCTGTCATCTTGTTATTTCAGAGAGTGGAAATGCTCGCAGGCTTATGGGATCACGTCATAAGTTGACCAGAACCAACTCAAAGGGCTTCCAGTGGCCACATCTGGAAAAGTTAGGGCATCAGAGGTAATTCATTTAACTATTAGCAGCACATTGGATAGTAGGGATAAAGAGAAAAAGGAAGGGAAAGAAGATATGTTGGGCATGAGATAGGGCCATCATGGTAGTTAGAAAGAAAGCCATTTGCAGTCCCATTGTAATACCTGGCTAAGGAAAGAGTGACCGGTGGGTGCTAAGACTACCAGGTAGGCAGTTATTGATCCAATCATTGTACCAACTATGTATCCTGCTACTTACTCTGCAGGGAGAAAGATGTTTCTGTAATAAGAGAGAGGAGTGGTAGATACAGCTCTAGGCAGATTATCTAAGATTGGTAATTAAAAAAAAAAAAACATTAGCAACCTAAGTATACTATTCATTTAAACAGTACAAGAAAAAGCTCAAGTTGTAAACATTTACTACCTGGGAAAAAAGCATCTGAAAAGTAAGGAAAGAAACAACGAACTGTGGTTTCTTATTTATAAACTGTAGGTACAGAACAGTTTTTGAGTGTGAGCATCCATTATTTATTTTTCAGTTGATGAAAAAGAAGCAGGTGATATTGTGTGGACACAATTCTTGCAGGCTAAAGTTGAGCCAGCGGCAGCCCGAGCACTGAACCTTGGGTTTCTCAGGATGAATGTTTAAAGGAATGAAGGGGAGTAGGGCTGAGCAGAGAAAACTTAAGGAAAAATAGAAAGGTGAGGTGAGCGCTGCTTGTGTCCTCCTGGCTTAACTGGGCCTCTGATGTGCAGTTTTAATTTCAGAATGGTCTGACTTACTGTTTCCTTTGTGGTTTGTGCTCCTTTCGCATCCTGCTTAAGAAAGCCTCCCTGCAGTATCTTCTCAAAGCTCTCAGCTCTTACTTCCTAAAGACAGACACATTTGCGAAAGTGCAACATTTCAGTTTCAAAAGAAAAGATGACACCCAAAGCTTCCTCTTCCACAGTTTTCTAACTTCCTGGGACAAAAGGTCAAGTTCTTTTTTCCTCAAAGAGAGGATATCTATTAAAAATACCCTTTGGGGGTGTTTTCTGGGGAGGAAGGGTAATTTGAAATAGCCCTCTAACAACTTTGAAATATAGAATCATTCATTACATTTGTATGGGAAGATAGTTACCTTGAAGGAAAGAACATAAAAGCATCTACCGGTCCTCACTGATTATCAAAAAATCTGTATTCATAGAACTGAGAATTAAATGGCAAGTCTGGGTTATAGAACTCTGGGTGGTTGTTTAACTCCTTGCTCCTCAGAGTGTGGGTTGGCCAGAAGGTCAACCCCCTTTGGGGAGCTTGTTAAAAGTGTAACCTCCACGGCCCCAGACCATCTATAAAGAGTTAGAGTCTGCATGACATCATCAGGGGCCCTAGGGGACACTGTGCTCAAGAAGATTTGAGAATGACAGCCTTGACTCATGAGGCAGAGAGGCAGGCAAGAAGAAACCTTGGCCATTTCTAACTGGCTTGCACCCTGGAATTTCCTGAAGCTTTCAAAACTTCTGATGCCCGAGTCTCACCCCAGAAATTCTGACGTATTTGGCCTGTCACACAGCCTGGATACTGAAATTGTGGAAACTCCTCAGGTGATTCTAGGCTTACAAGGTTGAGATCCACTGAGAACCTATATGTTACAAATGGCTCAGGTACAGGAAACCAAGGCAACGATGGCTTCAGCTAGTGGTCCTCAAACTTTGTAGTGTGTGGGACGTGCCGAGCAGATGCTGATTTTGTTGGCACAGATGGTGGATGTGCTCCAGTTGGGTTAGCAGCTCACAAAGCTAAGTAATACCCAGGTCTTCTCTCCCCTTTGTCTTCATTGAATGGAATTTGATGGAGGACTTCCCATGCCCTTTGGTAGCCTGTGCGCCTCATGACTAAGTTCTTGCAGATGGAGTGTGGGTAGAGCTGTGTCCTTGCTGGGCAGGCCCCATGGACTTCTCAAGTGTTCCCCTTTGTGGTCCTTTTTCCTCTTCTTTTTGGAATGGTGGTGATTGGAACACCTTGGAAGACATGTGGTAAAGATGGTCCTTCCCTGAAGAAGAGAAGAAGTGCCACCTGTCAACCCTATTACAAGGGAGAGAAATGACCACCAGAGAACTGTGTCACTTGGGAATCTAACCATCTATGTGCTTTCTACACAGCAGGTACCATGTCTCTTTGGCTTCACAGTACTCACACGACACAAGTGTCATTAATCCCATTTTACAGAAGAGGAAGTTGAGGCCCAGCCACTTTCACTAACTTGCCTGGAGGTGCACAACAGGTAGGCAGAACAGAACAGATGGAAAGCAAAGCTTCTGTTATTTGCAAACTCTTAACCACAGGCTATGCAGATATCCTTTGAAAGCAAGAAGGCTTGTAGCTGGGAAAGATAAAAGACTTGACAGAGGCTGTGTCCGGACTGCAAACATCTGGGCTTCCAAGTCTGAGTGCTTGATTCTGCATTCACCGATTTGCTGCTTAGTGATTTTCAACTGCATCTTCTTGACTCAGCAACCAGGCCCTGCCCCTTGCTTTCCTACATCTGTTCTGTATGAGCTGCTCTGTTGGTTTTCTGAGAAAATCCTCTTTTCCTATCACCTCTGACCTTGGGCATCTTTGGAACTGACTAGTTAGGGGCGGAATCCCTCAGTGTGGCTCAGAAATTTCTCCTCCTGATCTTTCTGCTCTAGCCATGGGTCTAGCCCAGTTCACTGAGTATCTGCTTTCAGGGTAAGAAGGAACGTGAAGGGCAAATCACTCAGCACTGTCCCTGTGGGTCACTGCTATGGAACCAAGCAAGTCAAAACTCAGCAGCTTAGAAGAAGGATTTACTGTTTTTCCAGTCACTGGATGGCCCCAGGGCTTTAGTTGGGGTTTATCTCATGGCTCCATGTGTAGTCAGGCTGGCCCAGAAATGCACGATGTCCCCTCTCCTGTGGCCAAGGGTTTTGTCCCATGAGCAAGGAGCTTCAGAATCCTCCACAGGGTCTTGACTTGCCGCCTGCCAGACAAGCTGGGCTTCCTCACAGCTGGATCTGGAAGGGACAGGCAGACGCTCCTGGGCTGCTGAATATGGCATAGACTATCATTCTGCACATCCTGCTGGTCACAGCGAGTTACAAGGCTGGCCCAGACGGACCCTCGCAGGGAAGAGTGACAAAGAGACTGCAGCTACCTCATCTCTTCTGTGCACTTCCTCCTCTCCCTGTCCCCACCCCTGCCTGGTGGCCTTTCTTAGTGTGGCCTCACGTGGTATGTGAGGAGTAGGCTAGGGTGAGACCTGTTTGGGTTTGAATCCCATTCCACCTCTTGCATACTCAGTGAGTTCCAGCAGCTTACCCAACCTCTCTGTGTGCCTCAACTTGTTCAACCATAAAGCAGTGGGAAACGCAATCCTCTCTTGTAGAGTTGTTGTAAGAATTAAATAATTTACTAGACAGTGCCGGAGCAGGGTCTGGCTTTCCTTAAACGGGCCACCCATATCATCATCTGATGTTAGTGTTTTGGGGATCTGGTCTGCAGAGGGCACACAACACCAATGGAGTCAGGCAAAGCCTGAGGTTTAGGCTCCAGGACACCGGCAGTTAGGAGAAGGCAGAGAACCAGTGCCCTGACAGTGCTCCTATAGGATAGATCCTCCACTTCTGGAAGCTCAAAGGATCAGGCCACCTGATTTAGAAGGGCTTCTGCTACACCCTTGCAAGCTGGCAGCTCCCAGTACTCCAACATACTTCTTTGTACAACCACCCTTTACAGCCCAGAAGCAGATGATGCCAGCCAAGCTGATCTGTGGGACCCTGGATGCTGGCAGCTCCTACCCTGGCACCTGGCACCCAGCAGTGGCTGCCCAGCAGCTCCTGCCACATGTGATGGGACACAGAGCCCAGAGCCAGGCTGTGTGGTAACTCAGCTGAAAGCAGACTCTGGGAGCCACCATCTCTCTCTGGCCATCGGTCACATCCTGTGGCTTGTGAGTCTTATTTTTCCACTTTTGTTCATCTTGTTTTGTGACAGGCTAATCACTGATCTTACTGAGGGAGAGGAAGCGAGGAAATGATCTAAATTCACTCAGAGACTGAGAGTCATCATACTAATGCATTAGGCCAGCAGTGACCCATGGGGTGGGAGGGTGGGGACAAGGTCACTATTAGTCTGCTGTAACTCATCTAAAAGTTCTGTAATAAGACATCTGGCCAGTGTTTATTATTTGTTTGGCAGCACAAATATGAGGAATTAAAGTCGTTTGTAGAGCTTATGCCTGAAATTTTGAAGTTTATGCCTGAAATTCTGAAACTAATGTGTTTCGTGTTCTACTGCGTTTAATACTTTTAAACACTGGATGTGTATATAACACCATGCTAGGTGCGGGGACCAAAAGGATACAGAAAAAGAGAATCAAATGTTTATTGAGTTCATCTCTTGGTTAAAGCATCCTAAGAATACCAGATTTTAACAGCCCCTGGAATTCATACCATCTACCCTGAGGAGTGTATAACAGAAGCGCCCGGATGGCCTGTATATGGGGAATGAGTAGGCTTGAAGAAAACCCTAAGCTGACATAGCAGCGTTAAGAAGGACAGGGAGGGCTGGGGAGATAGCTCAGTAGGATAAGCACCTGCCTGGCAAGCAGGGGTCCTGAGTTCAATCCCTGGTACAGCAAAGAAAAAGAAAAGAAAAAAAAAAAAAAAAAAAAAAAAAAGAGGAGATGGAGGTCAAGTGGGAGTGGGATTCAAAACTGGAGCTGCTGTCATCACAAAGCCTTTCTTTAGGAGCAGGGTCTGCTTCCGTCTAAGGGCTGCATCCGGAGTTCAGAGTGCTGCTGCTGTGGGAAGGTTTCCATGGCAACAGGGGTTCTGGTGCCTGGCTGGACCTGGGCGGGCGCTGGCTCCAGTTGTGTGAATCCAGCAAGCCGCTGGACTCCTCGACTCCTCGTGCGTTCGTTTCTTTACGTGTAAAGCGGACGTGTGCCACACATACTCCGTGGGACAACGAAGATGTTCAAGTGCAGATAGAAGAGAGAATACTCCAGGGGCGGTGAGCTTTGGCATGCAGGACCGCAGTTGGCTGCCATGGAAAGGTTTGCCTTCCCTGTCCGAAAGGTTTGCCGTCACTGACCTACGCTCACCAGATCACTGGTACCTTCCTAGAGCTGGATGTGGCAATTGGGGGTTTTCATGGGTAGAGAGAAGGGAGCAAGGGTATCAGAGGCCTGCTGCAGAGTATGCACTAAGCCACCTGCATGGAGTAGGACCATAGTCATGGGCTGGTCACAGCCTGGGGAGAGGGGGTTGGCAATCTCCCCAGCCCTTGACGTCTTTCAGGAGGCTCCTGGAAGATCTGACTTGCTTTTGGCCTATCCCCAGCCTCTGATTCTTTCTTTAGGTGTGGCCCCAGGTAGAGACTGGCATGAGGGGCTCTGGTTATTTTCCCTTCTCTGAAGCTACCTCTGTTGCTCAGAGCCTCAGAGAGCTTTCTTTGAAATACCTTTGTGAAGATAACCTTGGTCACTAGCTAAGCCGGCACCCTCCCTACACACACACCTGCAATCCCAGTGCTGGGGAAGCTGAAAACAGGAGGATCCCTAGGAGTTTGAGCTGCATAATGAGACTCTGTGCCAAGTACATAAACAAAGATAACCTTTAGCACAGTGTGTGCCACAGCATGCTGCCCTCTTCAGATGCCCCATGTGCCTGGTCAGCCTATGAGGGCTAAAGCTGGGCCTTACTTGCGTTGGATGAGTTGATCCAAATATATGGTGAATGTTTACTTTAAAAAAATTATAGAAAAAGAATCATTGCCGGGGACCAGGGATATAGCTCAGCAGTACAGTGCCTGCTTGGCAGGTACAAGGTCCTGAGTTCAATTCGTGGTACTGAATAAAGACACATTGCCATTAATTCCCCTCAGAATACTCCCACTTGCTGTGTGTCTCCCATCATTCTTTCTACTCACGGAGGCAGTTTTGGAGGTCCTTTTGGTGAGTGTCTCTATGAGGCATGATCAGAAATGCAGTGACTTCTGATGCCTCATAAATATCACGGCATATCTTCATCAACTTTATGTACTGGATCTGGTGCTGTGAGATTAGTAACTCAAAGATTAGTTTTATAAGAGTCTACTAAAGAGAGGATTTCAGAGAAATAAAAGATACAAAGCACATCTTACTAGTAAAGTTGGACATAATATGTTAAATGTCTTTTTGAGACCAGAGGTGTTAAACCATCTTTATTGAGTCACTTTTCCTTGTTTTCATTTTTATTGAGATGTGACTTGTGCCAGTAACATACATTAATCTTAAGTGCACAGATTGGAGGATTTTTATAAGGAGACCAACTGTGTACACTAACATCAACACTACAGAAGGAGTGCCGCCCTCAAGCAGAGCTGGCACAGCATGCGATGCCAGGAATCAAACCCTGGCCCCCATGGTTACCTAAGCAAGCACTTAGTCTGCTGAGCTATGCTGCTGGCCCTGCTGTGTAGTATTTAGATCAAGGCATATACAGCAGTTTATTCATTCTACTGCCAATGGACATTTGGACTGTTTCCAGTTTAAGCTACCATGAATAGTTTCTATGAGCGAGCTTGTTTGTGTTTGGGGTGTCATTATACTCCAGGGTCATGGGCACACACCAGAAGTAGCACCACAGTGTCATGAGGTAGGTGTACAGCTCTAGTAGGTATTACCAAATGTCCTCCAGAATGGCTGTGTCAGTTAGACATTCTCCCCAACAGTGGCTGGAGTTCCAGTTGCTCTTGGAACATCTTCTCCAGCCACGGGTATCAGCTATCAAACAGGCAGCCTGCAGATTTTCCTTAAAATCCTGTGAGCAGGAGCCTCACGCACTCCTTCTGTGGTGCGACCCACATGCATGCTTGTACCTTCAGAGCCCCCCCCCCCCGGGTGGCTTCACTGTGCCACCAAACTTGAGGGCACCCCAGATGAAGTCCTGGTGGGCTGGCAACTGGAGCCAGCGGGAGAGCTTTAAAAAATGCCAGTTTTCTGGCATTTTTCTTCACCTACTGGATCAGATTCTTCAAAGGAGAAGCTGTTTAATCAGCTTCTGGAAGCGATTTGTGTGCAGTTAGTCCTAAGAGGTAAGATGTGCTTAACATGTAAAAATTGGTTACCTATTTTTAATTTAAAAAGATGCACATGCATATGAGAAGGCAGACAAAAGTAAGTCAGTTTAACCTATGCCCAATGAGATGGAAATCTTCCTTCTAGCCTTGACCCCCAGTGCCTTTTCGCAGAGGTAATTCTTCCATGAGTTTCACATACATTCTTCTAGATTTTTCTAAACATATACATGCTATCATTTTATATGTTGTAAGTAATAGACAACTTTTTGTATACTGGTGTAAACTTTATTTTTTAATTTCTCTTTTAAATTTATTTTAATGAGAAAAAAATAACAATGAAGCAATTTCAAAACAAGTTAGTAGCTAGGCATCGTGACACATACCTGTAATCCCAGCACTTGGCAGGGTGAAGCTGGAGGATTGGTGTGAGTTCAAGACCAGCCTGTGCTATAAAAGTGAGCTCAAGGCCAGCCTGAACTGCGTAGCAAGACACTGTCTCAAAAAAAAAAAAAAAAAAAAAAAAAAAAAAAAAAAAAAAAAAAAAAAAAAAAAAAAAAAAAAAAAAAAAAAAAAAAAAAAGACAGGTTAGTAGTATAGTTGCAGTAATTAATACATTGCATATTGTTGCCTTTGTAGTGGTTAATCAGAGGACAAGATGCAGACATGATATCTTGTCTAAACAATATTAGTACAAACCATTCATCACTGGCCTAAATTTTAAAAAGAAAACATGAAAATGTTGATTTATATAAGGGACAATTCCAGATTTGGTCCCAACTTCTGGTACGATTTGGCCCAGGGAACCCAGCACTCTGTCCTGGTTCTCCGCATCTCTTAGCTCACGCTTCATCATCACGCATGTTCTCTTCATGGTCACAGATGGCCCCTGCAGTTTCTGATCTCAGACTTTCACCACCCAGCATTGCTGTCCAGTGCTAAGTGGTTCACCGTATTTACTCTGTCTCTCCCTGGTCCTCATGGGCAAGAGGTCCGCCCTCTACCAGTCATTGCCAACATGAAGGATGCTGACCAACTCAAGCCAATCTTTCAGAGCTAGGTCCTTTACCAAAATGTGTCACTAAAAAGATGAGTCAACTTTTCCAAAAGAGAATCAAAGGAACTTCTTCAAGAGAGAGATCATAACACCTAATCGACCTCCCTAGACCATTTATCATGTGGTGGAGGGCAGACCATCTTGTCCAATGAAGACCAATGAGAGAGTAAATATGGTGAAACACTTAGAATTGGCCAGCAATGCTGGGTGGTGAAAGTCTGAGATCAGAAACTACGGACTGTATATTCCATAGTTGTCAAAACTCTCTACAGAAAACAAGTTACAGCCCTCTGGCCAACAGAAATTTGCCCATGGGTCTGGGCTGAATTCCAAAAGATTGTCACTGTTTCACTGTCATTTTCCTCTTCTGGTCACAATAGAGGAATGGGAGATATTCCTAGTGGCAGAAGTGGAGGGTTTTTTTTTGAGTGAAGCATGTTCTCAAAATGAAGTACTGATTTTGATGCTTCGTTCCCCAAGCTATAAACAAATTTTCTGAGTTATATTTAGCTCTTGCTCAGTGTCTACTTTCCAAAGCTGTGGAGTTGGGCTTCCTCCCCTAATGGTTGTCCTTTTCCACGTACTCTGAAATGGGCTGATCACTGAGAGTGCTTGCTGTGGCTAGCTTGTAGAGCATTCACCTGGCAGTGAGGGTTAGGGCCCCACATAGGGAAACCAGAAAGCCTCCTGGTTGTCTTTGGTTAGGACCCCTTTTTTCCCTCAAGGCCCCACATAGGGAAACCAGAAAGCCTCCCAGTTGTCTTTGGTTAGGACCCCTTTTTTCCCTCAAGGCCACCCATACAGACTTTTTTTTTTTTTGGTGGGACTGGGGTTCAAACTCATGACCTTGCACTTGCCATGTGGGCACTTGTGCCACGGAGCTATCTCCCCAGCCCCTACCCATACAGACTTAAAGGATTTACTTTTAACCAAAATTGAAGCTGGATAAAATCATGAAGATGATAAAAGCCAACAGAAATGGCTATGATTACAAGTTGACAACACAGATCCCGGTGCTCCTGATTTCTCAACTTATTCACAGCACTGAAACTGTGAGATTTTTATGGACGGTCCTCAGAATGGTTCCCTTCCAACTGACTACTATTGCGAATAGCATGCATTATCATAAATCTCCCTAGCTGCTTTCTACCTTACCAGTGAGAATCCTCTTTAGAAACACAGGAATCCAGACCTCGCTAGAAGCATTCTCGATTTCTGAAAGCATCACAGTGTACTTGGTCTTTCTGCTTTTTTCTTCAGCATTTCTTTTTTCTTAGTCCCTCTTCCCCGCTCACGATGATGATGTCCTCTTGTGGAGCTGGGATGTGACCTAACACATCCCATCCCCTGCCTCCTGCCTGTCCCTTGGTCACAGGGTTGAGCAACCACCCTGCTTCCTACTCTCCGTCGTTCTTCTCACTCTTCATTTACATTTTGGGTTTCTCCTTGTCCCCAAGACCTATTCCAACACCCTCCCATACGCTCTGGTTCCTTTGGCAACTAATAGGTTAAAATTACAATTATAAATGTTTAAATTAGGATGTTTTCAGAGTTAAACAACTTCTCCAGCTTCTTCATGCTGAGAGAGGCAGCTGCTACTACCAGCTCCTGGGGCGAGTGAGGCCTCCATAGAACCAGACCTTCCATTCTGCCTGCGCCCCTCTGCTGGGCCAAAGCCTGGGGAATCCACATCTGCGTGTTTCCTGGCTTTTGTTCCACCTCTTTCTAAACATTGATACTCTGTGTTGCAGGGGGCTGGACTTCCTGTCCCCTTGATTTGACCAAACTGGCAATAAACTAATTTTCTGGGCTGGCAAGATAAAGCACCTGCTTAGGCAAACTTAGGCAAACACACAGGGACTGCAGTTCCATCGCTGGCACCACATGCCGCACTAGCCCCACCTCCAGGGTGGGCAGAACCAGCCCTCAAAACAAAACAAACCAAAATGAAACAAACAAACAAAACATAAATTTTCCTATTTTATAAGGGGATTTTCTCAAACTCTTGACAGCCAGTGGGCAAAGAACTCCAGACAATTGGGCCCCTGACGTGGGCCTCTGACCTGGCCCCACCTGTATGGCAGACAGTGAGATCCTGAGGTCACTGTGCCCTGGCCATGACTATGGCTGTGCAGATGCAGCAGTGACAAAACCAAAGCAAGAAAGAACCCTAAAGCATGCTACTCAGCTGGGCTGGTCTTGTCCCCTGGGACATTTTGGCAATGTCCAGTCACTAGGCGGCAGCTCCACACAAGGGGCCTGAGGAACGAAGGGCCTTCAAAATAGCAAGGCTATAGTTACAGAGAGAGAGGAGTTCTAGGCGTCATCCCTGAACAATCACTGCTTAGGTGTCAGGGCCAAAGTGACTCTACAGAGCGCGGGACGCTGTAGCTTTCATGTCGTGCCCAGTCGCTATAGCACTGAGCTGTCTCTCTCCAGGCTGGGACACAGGAGGCTCTGGAGGCCCTGGACTACCCCAAGGATGTCAGAAAGAGAAACACTACTTAAAGACCCTTCAGCCTGGGACTGGGGCCTGATTTAGACCAGAACTTTCTCTTTTTAAGATTTCCTTTGTAAGCATTTCTCAAGAGGAAGGCCCTAGAGGGCACACCGGCCCTCTGAGGGCAAGAGGACCTTTCAGTTTCCGAGTAACTTCTAAGAAAAAAGGCTGCAGGAATCCTAAGCATCCTGGTAACCCCAGCAGGAGCTCTTAGGTGCTGAGAAAGACACCCAAGGCCTTGAGGCACCTTCAGTCTCTTGCCTGGGGCTCTCTCTCTCTCTCTGTCACTCTCTCTCTCCTTCCCTCCTTCTTCCACCCTCCTTCTATTCATGTCTCTCTCTGTGACTCTCCCTCTGTCTCATTCTGTTTGTTTGTCTCTCTCTGTCGCTCTGTTTGTCTCTGTGTGTATGTGTGTGTGTCTGTTTCTCCCTCCTTCTCTGTGTGTCTCTCTGTCTTATTTTATCTGTCTCTGTCTTTATTTCTGTCTCTCCCCGTCTCTTCTGCTCCCTCCCTCTCTCCTTCCCTTCTCCCCCTCCTCTTCCTTTCTTGCTTCTTCTTCCTCTTTCTGTTTCTTCTTCTTCTTCCTCTTCCTCTTCTTCCTCTTTCTTCTTCTTCTTCTTCTTCTTCTTCTTCTTCTTCTTCTTCTTCTTCTTCTTCTTCTTCTTCTTCTTCTTCTTCTTCTTCTTCTTCTTTTCTTCCTCCTTCTCCTCCTCCTCGTCCTTCTACTCCTCCTCTTCCTCCTCCTCTCTGTCTCTCTGTCTCTGCCCCCCCCACCAGCAAACTCTATCTATACTTCCCCAAAGCAGTCTGCTCATCAGGACTGAGTCCTTCTTCCAGTGAAGGTACAAAACTTGGGGTGAGTGCTGGTCCCTTGTGGCTCTGAGGACAGGAGCATTTTTAGCTGTCCTGCCTAGGGATAGGTAACAGCATGTAATATGCAAGATAGCCACAGCACAAAGCCATGTGGCTCCAGATGTCAGTAGCAGGGTAAGGAAACCTTACCTCACATTGGTGCTTTCGGTGTATCTGTTCTAGTTCTTTCTCTTAGTTTTTTGTTTTGTTTTGTTTTAATCACTGGACACTGAATCCAGAAGTTTATCCCAAGGCACAATCTCCAGCCCCTCCCTGACTTTGGGAAATTGGATCTTTCTTGCTCACTAGCTTATTTATGTATGTATTTATTTCTACTTACTATTATTATTATTATTATTATTATTATTATTATTATTATTATTATTGTCCCTGGCACCCCCATCACTAGTTAATTTAATTGGCTTGGTCAGGGCTCAAACTTGTCTTTTTTTTTTTTTTTTTTTTTTTTTTTTTTTTTTTTTTTTTTTTTTTTTTTTTTTTTTTTTTTTTTTTTTTTTTTTTTTTTTTTTTTTTTTTTTTTTTTTTTTTTTTTTTTAAAGAATTTTTTATTTTTTAATTTTATTTTTTTTCTTGTTTCAGAACTTTTGTTTGTTTGTTTATTTATTTATTTTTATGGCCAGTTCAGCCTGCCCTGAGGGCAGGGCTGGTGCAGCATGTGGTGCCGGAGATCGAACCATGGTCCCTGCAGCCGCCTAAACTTTCCTAAGCAGGCGCTTTAGACCACTGAACCATCCCGCTGGCCCCAAGGACTCAAACTTGTGATCCTCCTGCTTTCCCAGAGCACTAACATTTTAGGTGTACCAGCAGATCCAGCTCTTTCTATTTATTTTTTAACATTTCTTGTTATATAGACTCATTGTATAATTCTTCCATGTATCTTGTTGCATGACACAAAATGCTCCTGTTAAATTTGATACTTGGCATTCTAGGTCAGCATCTTGAGGCCTGTATTTGGGTTGCAGTATTGCCCAGAACACCAGTTATTACCCAACAGCCCCAAAAAGAGCATCTGTAGTGCCCTGGTGCTGTGTCCTGGATTTGGGGTGACAAATGTGATTTACAAGAGAGTTCATTTGTGAGGCGGAATGTTCTGGGGATGTGTGGTACCATGCTTTTTTTTTTTCTCCTCCTCCTTCCATCCTTCTCCATCCTCAGTTCTGACGTCCCGGATGCAGCCCAAGCAGCGCAGAGATCTGTGGTGTGCTGCTTGGTACAACTGCAGTGTAGCACCAGCTGCCAGTAAAGAAAAACACGGCCCCTGAAATGACACCCAGACCCCTGTGATGCAGTTCATGTCTATATTTTCTTGTTATCAGTGTCATTTTGTCACATCACTCCCACCTAATTTATTTATTTATTTATTTATTTATTTATTTATTTATTTATTTGTCTTTTTGAGACAGGGTCTCTCTATGCTGGCCTTAAGCTCCCTTTTGTAGCCCAGGCTGGTTTCGAACTCACACTGATCCTTCTGCCTCAGCCTCCCAAGTGCTGGGATTATAGGCGTGTGCCACCATGCCCAGCTTCCTGCCAAATTTTTATCATTATATTTACATATAGAGGAAAGTGCATCTATTATATGTGTTCAACATGAGGAACTTTGAAAATCTAATTGTACCAGTGTAACTAGAACCCAGACTGAGATACTAAACATTGAATATTACCAGCAACTGAAGTGTACACAAACACACACACACGTGTGTGTATGTGTGCATGTGCCATCACATGTGTGCATTTCCTTCCATTTTATAATATGAACCTAGTGTCCAGCAGTGTTTCAGGGGTGCCAGGGATGGAACCCAAGACATCACACAGGCTGGGAAAGCACCGCCCCCCCCCCCATGGAGTTACATTCTCAGCCCATTCTCCTCTCAACTAAGCACAGCGCAGTTATTCCAATGTCTGGACTTGGAATGAGCGGACATATATAGAGTATTCTCTTGTGTCTGACTTGGCCACTGTGGTGCTAGATACACTGTGTCAACTTGAGAAGCTGAAAGCGTGGCTGGATTGGCTCAGTGACTCCACACCCTGGGGAATGGAGGGCAAGCCCTAGAGCGACTCAGCACAAAAAGGATATAAAAGAGGTTGAAAGATTCTGTCACCGTTTCCCTCGGAGGGGCTCCAGTCAGCACAGTCAGCATGGAAGGAAGGGGGAGAGGCTTAATAGAAGCTGCAGCTGCTGCCCCTCTCTTCGCTTTGCTGATTTCTACCACCATGAAGTGCTGCTCTCTGCCATGTGCCTCTCTGCCTTGGAGCCAGCTGAGTATGGACTGAAACCTCCACTAACTGTGAGCTAAATAAACCTTTCCTTCCTTAGTTTTTGGTGTTGGGTATTTTGTCCCAGCAATGAAACTGATGTAACTGAGACAGACACCAACATTTTATATGAGATTCATTTCTGCGCTGTGTGTTAGGTCAGTCTCCTTATCTCACTGCTGGGGAGAAATCCATGATGTGAACATCTGGAGTACTCCAGCTGCTGATGGTGATGTGTATACTTTCCACTCGGGACAGCTACACCTGGGAGGCAGCTATATGTTCATCAACAAACAAATGGATAAAGGAAAGGTGGTATTTATATACAACTGTGTTCTACTGTGTCAAAAAGAAGGATAAACTTATTTGTACACAAATGAATGTACCTTGTGACTCTAATGGTAAATGTAACCAGACCCACAAGCTTAAAGGCACATGGCTCACCTTATATGAGAAACCCAAGTCCTACATAAACAGCAAAATAAACGACGGGTAATAGGAAGCAGAGAGATAGAGGTTTCTCAATGGGAATCAGATAGAGAGATGGAAGGAAGGGGCAGGAGAGGGAAAGGAGATTTTAAAAAAGAGTGAAGACATACACACGGCCAACTCCATGAACATCATGGACTGCAAACACATATCAATAAAAATTATACAGTTGTAAACATTTTAATATCTTTTGATGAGTTTATGTAACCCAGATATGCATTGCTAAGGGGGATCCCCGGGTCCTATGTCATACATCTGTTCAATTTTCTTGTATCCATGGAGGTGATGCCCGCCTTGCAGTCATGGTTGGAAGAGCTCCGTTTGCCCTACCATGTCACAGCACTTAATATTTCCTGGGCTTTCCCTGCTCCTTTTCGGGCACACTGGCAGTTGTTGGAGTCGTGCTATCAATGAAACTGCAACACTGAAGTGGTTCTTTAAAAATTATGATTTTTAAGGATAAGCTATTTCTCCAGCTTTCTTTCAAGCTGAGAACTCAAAACTGCCACTCCCAGCCCCAGAGCCAAGAGACTTTCAAAACAACAGGACTCTGAAACATTTTTTGGGTCCACTTGGGGAACCAAACTGTTTGAATCCACATCTGCTCATTTCCCAGTATTTGTCCTGCCCCTCTTATAAACTGGAGTGTTTCTTTGTTGAGAGGCTGAGGATAGCAGACTAGCTGTCCTAATTTTGAATGAAACCCTTTTCATGTATTTTGGGGAGTATTTTTTAGGAGCAAGGGTTTCACACTATTCATTTCAGCCTGGCTTTGAACTCTCAGTGATTCTCCTACCTCAGTATCCAGAAAGCTGGTGAGGCAAGAGACTAGGGTATGGCCAGCCAGCTGGGCAAGTGGGTGTGACTCATCAGTCAAGAAGATCCAGCACACGTGTAGAAAAGAAGAGACAAGGGGGAAAAAAAAAAAAAAAGCTTCTAAGTCCTGCACCTGGGACTGCTCAGAAAATGCTGTCTTTAGTTCTTCTGTTGTGAGATCAAGCGGGTTTTTGGTAGGGTGGCCTTGATCTCATGTCAGCCTGAGAGGTGTGTGACATAAAAGCCATCAGCCACTACCCTGTGGCCGCTGTTCCTTCTCTCCCACAGTGGCCTGCTCTCGTTTTTTCAGGGCACATTTCTTTTCCTACCTTTAATGAATGCCAAACCTCACCACCATTCGAGCTTGTTGTCCAGTTCTGAAAGACTCTCTGGAAGGAGCTCAGAGCCCCCAGATCTTAGCAACACTGGGATAGCAGGGTGTGCCACCAGCAGGATGTGGCCATTCTTGTATTTTATACTTTTAATTTTGTAGTCCTGGAGATTGAACCCAGGACCTTAATGCAGAGCTACATCCCTAGTATTTTAAAAATTTCACATTTCTGAGACAGGATTTTGGGGAGGAGCATATGAGCAGCTGTCCTTGAAAGAAGAGTGACTATCTCCATTTTGGCTGAGTCTGACTCTATTTCCTCATATTTATAATGTGCAGAGCTGGCTAGGACTTCTCTTTATCCTTTCAATTGGCCTTAAACACTGTGTATTGGGGTAGCCGAGGTGCTGGTGGTAATTTGTGAAGACGGCATGGGTATTTCCCTGATAACTCACACCTGCTGCTCTCCAATATGAGCTGGGTCGAGACAGGACAAAGAGCCAATGCTTGACACTGTCAGCTGGGATGGAGCCTTGAGATAGAGGCTATGACTTCCTGGAGCTTGAAAGATTACGCATCAGAGCTGAAGCACCAGATCCCCAAAATACTAGATACTATCTCAGCAACATAATACAAATTACTTCCTCTGCATATCCTCTCAATATGCTAGAGGTACATGCAGGCCTGCTACCTAGCCCAGCTCACAGTGCTCACCTTCTTCCCACAATTCCCTTTCTCAAGCCATTCTCCCTTCTCCACTTAATAAAACCCAGGGGCTGCGCTAGGTTGCTCTCTTTGTTCTGAAAAGCCATCTTCATGGATGGACTTAGGGCCCCTTGGCTCCCCAATAATTATATATATCTGTCTTTGTTATTGTCATGGCTTGAGCTGGGAGTGGTAGATTGGAATTAACTTCATGGAATTCCAATAATATGTTTTTAAGATTATAAGTTTAGACTTCTTGGACCAAGACAAGAACCAGGAAGGGACTCTGACAGGATTTCACCAGGTTGCCCAGCTTGGACTCAAACTTGCCTGAACGTCCTGCTGCAGCCTACCAGGGCACTGGGATCCCAGATGAGTGCTACCAGATCTGGCTCCTCCCATGTTCCTATGACATCCTGACGTGGGTGGGCTAATGAATCAGACAGCTGGAGCCCAGGATCAGACCTCAAGCTGGGTCCCCAGTCACACAATGATGTTCCATTTGCACTCTCCCTGTGCTGAACGCAGACGAACCTATCTTCTTATATTGCCTGACTGTGGGACTATCATCTTGGGTAAGGTGTTGACTATCTACTCTCTTTTTAAACCTTAGTATTTTCTCTCTCCAATGACCTTTTTTACCTTCCTTGCTAAGAGCACCTCCTTCTATCATCCTGAGGACTCTGGGGGTCTTTATAACATTTGAATTTTTTAGAGTAACATTCTTTTTTTGTGTGTTTTGTGGTACCAGGGATTGAACTCAAGTCCTTGCATTTGCCAGACAAATGCTTATTCCACTGAGCCATCTCCCCAGACCCTCGAGTAACATTCTTTACCTCCGTTTTTAAGCCTCTGTTAACTCATACTCTGTTTCTTTTTGATGAAAATCATCTTATTTTAATGATCTATTGTTAGGACACCAAAGCTCTAAATAAAAGACTTCAGTTTTTCAAAAATTTTAGACAAGCTTGCTGGTGTGCGTCTATACTCCTAGCTCTTGGGAGGCTGAGGCAAGAGGGTTGCAAGTTCCAGTCTCATCTAGACAACTTAAGAAAGGGACCAGGGATGAAGTTCGGTGGGGTGCCTGTAGGACCAAAGCAATGACAATCTGTACTGTTGAGGGGCTTTAGAAATCTTTCTCTCTACTTTGATAACTTTTAGGCACTTAGGTAGTGTGACTTAAATATATATTAAAATAGGAGTCAAATGCATACACAATTATAGTTTATAAGATTAATTCCTTATACACGTGTTGCCAAAGTAAGCACAAGATTAATTTCTTATAAAATTCCCATAGGGTGTTTCTTTGTAAACTTTTACAGTGTGGTCTGAAGCCACAAACTTTGATTATAAGTGCACATCTGTAGGGGAGTTACAGCAGATTTTAGTTATAACTTCATGTCTTTGCTACTTTCTCTCTGGGACAAAGAACTCAACATCCACAACTTAACAGAGGAAAAGCTCATTGGGCTCATGGTTCCAGTGAGTTCAGTCCATGGTTGGGTGGCTCCAAGCCATTGGTCATGTGGTGGAAAGGCCTGTGAGAGGACAGCTTCAAATCCCGTAGCTGCTCGAGAGCAGAAAAAGAAGGGGGAGCCAGGAACAAGAATACACTCTTATAGGGCAGAGCCCCAGTGAGCCACCCCTTCTACTACCCTTTCATCCCCTCAGGACATTCAGCTCTGAACTCAGCACAGAGTGAATTCCCTGGTGAGCATAGCACCTCAGGATCCAATTACCTTCCCCAACTCCCACCTCTGAACATGTGAGAATTTGTATCTAAGCCACAACGCTTCATGTGCTGGTAGCTCAATGTTTTTCAAATTCTTTTGCATAACATGTTCCACCCATATTTTTTTTTCCACCTGTAGTTTGAATAGTGTCAGATATTTAGCATGCATTCCAGCAGAGGAAGTTAGGTTACTATTTTCTTGGCAAAATGATGCATGCATGTGGAACATAATAATGTTCCCCCATGGAGTCTCAGGAGGGGAGTGAAGAACTCAAGTTGTCCCTACCAACTTGTCAAGGAAAAGCATCCAGGGCACGTCTAGGAAAGACATAAACAGATTTATTAGACAGATTTAAGGAAGTACTGTACACACGCAAAGAAAATAGCAGACATTCAAGAGAGAGGCACATTATGGTCTGGGACAGGAGGTGTTTACATGCTTTGGGAGGAGGGCATCCCTCCAAGGTGGATGGGATGGAAACTATTTCTCGTGTCTGTCGGGTTACTCATCAGTGGGGAAGGTCAGAATGTAAGCAACTTGCACGTGCTAGGACTCCAGAGATGTGGCACTGAGCCCCGCTGTTCCTTTAAGTGGAAATGAGTGGAATTGTGAATCGCTAATACTGTAATGAAAAGCTCAGGCTCAATTCGCAGAAGAAAAGCAAGGTCCCAACTGAGAGACCACCTGCGCCTTTCAAACTCTTACAATTTTTTTTTTTTTAAAGTCAGTTTCTTGGAAAGAAAAAGGCTTTGTAACCTTGGGTGACTTCTGAATGTGTCCTGAAGCTGCAGGGTTTTTCTTTTCTTTTCCTTTCTTTTCTTTTCTTTTCTTTTCTTTTCTTTTCTTTTCTTTTCTTTTCTTTTCTTTTCTTTTCTTTCTTCCTTCCTTCCTTCCTTTCTTTCTTTCTTTCTTTCTTTCTTTCTTTCTTTCTTTCTTTCTTTCTTTCTTTCTTTCTTTCTTATGTGTCTGGTACAGGGTCTTACTATGAAACTTGGCTTTGTAGTGATCCTCTTATTTTCATTCTCTCCAGGGCTGGGATTATAGGTGTGTTCTCTCCAGAGTTGGTGCCAACTCAGCGCACTGGAGGGTGGGGCTGGTGCGACATGTGGCACGAGGGATCGAACCCAGTCCCTATGCTTGCCTAAGCAGGCATTAGTCTTCTGAGCTATCTTGCTGGCCCAGCTATAGATATTTTTACAAGTACAATTCTAAAATTGCAATTTTCCTTTTTACCTATCCTCTTTCAACTACTCTTTATATCTTCTATTATCCATTAGTAACATGGCCCTAAACACTTCATTTTGTGTTCTGGAGGAATTATATAGCCACTGCCAATCCATTTTGCCTACAGAAATTTCTTTCTGAGTTCATGCAGACAGCGTTTCTAAAAAATTCTACAACTGAAATATACTTCGTCCTGTTTTACTATTTTTAACCATCTTTTAGATTTAATTTCATAAAAATTTCCAAATTACTTAGTACATTCATTTAAAAAAGGAGAGGACAAAGCTGGTACTGTCCCTTATCCACATTATGTCCCACCAGGGGAGGAAAGCAATAATCCCAGGCCAAAAATCATAAAACTCCCAATTAATTAACAATTACTGGCAAGATGTCATTTAAATATCTTTGCCTCATTTCTCTGGTTGCTTTTCAAACCCATAGGTCAGTAAAGCCCACTTTGGAGACAGACTATTCCTTCCCCAAAAGTCAAGGGAAATAGAAAAAAAAATGAAATCAGTGATTAAGGATATAAATTAATTGATGCAGTCATTTTGGCTTAATTAATTAAAGTCCAGTTTTTTTTTTCCTCCAGTGAACCTGAAAATATAATCTCCCCTAGCTGTCAGTATTATGCAGAGGTCTGCAATTTTTCACTGATGAATTTATAGTTTTCACTTATGCAGAGGGAACAAATACCTGTAGACCTAATCTGAAGATAGTCTGTGGGGCCCTGTGTGCCATGATGCATATGTCCCTTATGCTTTTAGAAAATGACAACTTCAATATTAACAATTTGGTTTTTTCCAACTAAATAGTTTTAATAATTTCTTGAGCAACAACAGTGCCCAGTGAAGAATCTCTTTTAGTTGTTGTGGTTTGCACATGATTTAAGTGTGTCTGCCCACGGTGAGTGCTGGAAGCGTGGTGCTCAGTGTGCTCAGGCGGTGGGTGGTAAATCTTCAAGTGGTAAAGCCTAATGCAAGTTACTTAGGGCCCTGGGGCGCTGTTCTCAGAAGTGATCACAGCAAATCTCACAGAATGAGTTGTTCTAACAGAGCAAGACTGGCTCCTTCTGCTCGCTGGCTTCCTGTGTCACGGTATAAGCTCTCTCTCCCTCAGACATTTCTGCTATGGTGTCAGCTGTCCTAAGGAGACAGGACTGACCCTTCTCAGAGCTATGCAGATGTTAGTCCTAAGCTATTTAACTTCCCAAACTGTGAGCTAAATAAATCTCTGTTCTGCAGGTATTTCATTATAGCAAGATATAGAGGTCTGATACATTCACCTCATCTTTGATCACTCAGCTTTCAGCACACACTTCAGAGGGCAGTATATTCTACCCTGAACCATCACCATCCACTTCCACAACTTTATCATCTACCCAAATAGAAACTTTAGACCCGCTACATGATGACATTCATTATTCCCTCCCCTCCATTATGACAGCTAAAATTTTACTTTCTGTCTCTATGAATTCAACAGTCCTTGGGCCACATATTAAGTAGAATCACACAGTATTTGTCTTTTCTTGCACTTCATTCACGCAGCAAAAAGTCTGTATATTCTGTGTGGTAGCACGTATCAGAATCGCTTTCCTCTGAGGCTTACTATTCCAGTGTGTGCTGCACCGTACTTTTTATCCATTAATTTACTGACAGTTCTTTGGGTTGTTTCCATGTGTGGGTATTGTAAATAACACTGCTATAGACACAGTGTGTACAAAGAGCTGAGGGCTGCTTCACTTCTTTACATTCAGTTTCATTGGATCATGTGGTAGCTCTGCGGCTAAATTTGGGGGCAGCTACTGAACTGTTTTTCTCGGGTTCTGTGCACTCTTACTTTCCCACCAGCAAAGCATAAGCCCACTGAATCCTAGCAGCTCATGTACAAATCCCATGATCCAAAGAACCAAAGACCTACATCCTGCTGTCTGTCTACCTGTGTATCCCCCATCTGCTTACAGAGGTGTGGAGAATGAAATTGCAGTATCTCTATGAAGGTCGCTTGTTGAGGACGGAGGCAGTCCCTCTTCTGCTGGGAGTCTGGCTTTCCTGAGTACTTTGGTGTGTAGCCACAGTGGGGTCATGGCTCTGCAGCCAGCCAGGCCTGGCAGTGCTGCTCAGCAAGAGCTGCTGGCCTCCAGGGCCACCCCGGCAGCAGAAGCCTGGTCTCTTTCAGCAAGCTTCCCTGTGGCTTGCTAACCGCCCTCTGGAGGTAGCTCCCAAGCAGGTCTTTTATTTATATTCAAGCCTAGTTTTGGTAATTTAGATGGACATTCTGTTTTCTTTTCCTTCTTTCTGTCCTCTATTTAACTCACCTAGCCTTCAGTATTTTTAGTATTTCAATATTGTTTAGTATTTTTGCCAATACTTGTCTGAGAATTTGTCCTCCGACTTCGTCATGCATGTTCATTTGCACGTCCCACAGAGCAGCTTGCCTGCAGAGGGCCATCCAGAAGGTGGAGGCATTTTTATTAGGATTTTGCAGTTGCATTCTTGATGGACTGGTGCAAGGCAAGGCATTTAGTTCTCAAATGCCTCTCCTGAGAGACTTGCTGTGTTGGGTTTGTAGAGGTGACTTTTTTTACTCAGGGAGGGAAGTAAGGGTGAGGTGGAAAGGGTGGGAACTTGAGGGGGTGACCACTGTGGGTGGAAGTGGCTCTGTGGTGTGAAATGCTCATGATCTTCTGAGCAGTGTTGTTGAGGGTTGATTGCCTTTAGTCTTCAGACAGATTCCTCTTCCAAATAAGGCTGTAGCAGGAACTGGGGTTCAGAGTCACAACTGACCTGTTCTTTACCCCCTTGAATCTATTATACTGTGTCTCCTTCTTCACACCTTCCAGCTGTTGGGGTCCCCAGGAAGTCAGGACTGAGGTGTCTTTCTGTTTTTTTTGTATTTATTCCTGAAATGATTTCTACCAGTCTCCCAGCTTAAATGAATCTGTATGCTAATGACTTCCAAATCTACGCTGCCTGGCAAAGCGCCTGCTTTGGCAAGTGCAGGGACCACGATTCAATATCCGGTCCCACATGTGCTGGCCCCAGCCTTGGAGTGTGCTGAGTCAGTGACAGAGTCCGGGTGTGGTGGTGCACACCTGCAATTCCAGCGCTGGTGAGGCTGAAAATAAGAGGATCACTACAAGTCTGAGCAGCATAGTGAGTCCCTACACCAAGTACACAAACTTAAAAACCCTACAAATTACCTTCAATGTACAATATGTTATAAATCATCATTCATTTAGTATTATTTGTTTAAGAAAGCCAAATATATATCATAGTATAATTAACAATTTTATCTAGGTGAAATAATAATCTTACTAAATTATTATTGCATCAGAGTATGTTTAGAATATATATGGTTTTAAGTTTCCGTAAAATTTTGATGGCAGAACAAACATATAAACCTCAAGCTATTACTCTATACAATGTTTATAAAATCCAAGATTCATGTGTAAGACCAAACTTAAAAAGATCTGCCTTGTAAAGGTCTATAACTTTCCTGTACCCTAGTTTGAAATATCTGCTAGCAAATAAACAGAACATGAAGTATATGTGATCAAAACTGAATTTATGGTTTATGTCTAATTTACTTAGAATTTCAGTTCCCTTTGGGGACAAAAGCACGGCATTTAAAATTTTGAAGACTGCTAATTACCTAAAAATTCTTAAGTCAATTGCATACAACTGATGTAGAAGCTTCTAAAATAAACAAATAAATAATCAATAACACAAATAATCTTGTTTGGACCAAATCATGACAGATTGCTACTATAAATAAGGAAGAACAATATAATTTGTAGATGTAGATTTTTAATACTACTAGAGTAATGTCCCCTATTGCAAAATAATACTAATATATTTTATCAATAGAATTTTAATCTACTTAGTAGTCTTACATTATGCAGATTTTCATTGAAAACTATCTGACAAGTGGATTATAAGATTTTAAAGATAAAAAAATTACTCTGCTTCCTATCTTTTAGATAAAATTACCAATTTGTTCATCTGACTACCGTCATAGGATCTCAGATTAATGCCTGAGAAAAATGTTAAGTTGAACCCATCCCAAATCAAGCTCTTTTTTCTTCTACTAAGAACACTTTCAGCCCTCCTCCCCACCCTTTTTCAGGTCTGTAAATGACCATTATTTATGCTGGAGCTCAACCCAAAATTCTTATTGTTGTCTACAAATCCCATCCCCTACTGTTATGTCCAAATCAATCTGCAAGTCCTGCCACTTTGGTCATCAAAATACACTCCACTGTATGTCATTCTCCACCTCTCTTGCTGCCTTTGGCCTTCCCTTGTCACAACCAGCTCTTTCCCATTTCTGCCATGGCCTCCACACTGGATTTGCTGCCTCTGAGCTAGGCCCTCTCTTGAGTAGTCTCAGAGTTGCCAAGACTGATAGTTGGAAAATATCAGTTAGACCAGTCCCCTCCTCTCATCTGATTCCTTGATAAGGCTGGAAGTCTGTCAAGTTGCCCACAGGTCATGTAAGACGCTCTGTCACCAGACGGTGGCTGCCACTCTGACGTCAGTTCTACTTTCTTTCCCCCATCCTCCTGTTCTTAGCAAGCTTCTGGGAGTCCTGACACAGCTCACCTTCTTATCTCAGGTTCTTGAAATTTGCTTGCCCTTGAGTCTGGAATATTTCCCAGACCCTCACGATACTTGGGCCTCGCTCTTCTGCTGTCACCTTCTCTCATCACTGGCATAAAGTCTCACTGTCCCCAGACGCGGCAAGTCATGCCATATGACACTGTGATTGCTACAGGGACAGAATGGGAGAGGAGTGCAAGTCCCAAGGTCTCCACAGACACACCGTAGAGGTTAAGCACAGTAATGGTGACTGACCTGGGAGTGGCTGACAGAGTCAGTGCAGATCACTTCTCTTGGGCCTAGGGGTCCTGGAGGTGTGAAACTAGAGACTAGAGATCTGGTCCCTCGCTGCTTCCTCTGGTGCTGTGTACAAGCTGACCACTGACTCTGAAAACATGAGCTCTGTTAAGTCTCTGCTCTTCTGTGCTGTGGGTCTTGGGTACCCTGTCTCCATGGTGGGAAAGCCAGCTGAGGAAGGAAAGTGGCACCAGAGAAGAGGGCTCATTGCAGGGACTGTGCCTAATGATGTGGTTTAGAAGATTCTGGAGCTGGTCTGTGGGAAGAGTTTGGAAAAGGTTGGAGACAAGAAACAGAGAAGCCCTGGAATGCTGTAAGCAGAGTCTGATGGGTGACTCTGGAGAGAGCCCTGAAGGCAAACACACTGGGAGGAATGTGGCTCGCAAAGATCTGCCCTGGAGGCATCGGTGGGAACAAGGGCTGAGTGGACTGTTGCCTGAGAGGCCAAGGGTGTTTATTCTGGTGGAAAATCTGTCTACACTTTCCTTATCCAGAGACTTTGTCAGAGCCTAAGATTAAAAGCCATGGACTGGGGCCTGGTGAAATAGGTTAGTAGTGTAAAGTGCCTGCTTAGGCAAGCTTAGGCAGCCACAGGGACCACAGCTAGATTCTTGGCACCACATGCTGAGCCACTCCCACTCCCAAGGCAGGCTGAGCTGGCTGTAACATACATACATACATACATACATACATACGTAAATAAAGTTTAAACTCATTTAAAAAATAAAAGCCATGGACTAACTGATCTGGTGGATAAGCAGTGTTTAGGCTGCTCTGTGGGTACTGTTGGCTGTTTTCAGCCAAATCTGTGGTAAGAATTGGGGGTAAAACTAGTAGCAAAATGTGAAGATCTTTAATTTTGGCCCAGAAGGAACCCCATGAAAGCTGGGACAAAAGGAATGTGCCTCCTGAAGGGATTAGTTCCATTAACCACTTACCAGTCCAATTATTTAAACACAAATAGATGACCAAGACTGGCACAGTTTTCACTAATGTGTATAAGAGAACATGAACTATGAAAATGAAGACCCTTCTGGGTGTGCCCTGGGAAGTCACAGAACCATGAACAGAGGTGATGTATCCGGATGGTCACTGGCCTCTTTCCTGATCAATGCTGTGTCCTTGCTGTCTCCTAGCTGTCCAACCCATTTGCCAGGAAGCTTCTCTGTGAAGCCGGGTGGCCGTGGATGAATTTCCTGCAACCTTGAGACAAATCAAGCGCCTCCTTTAAGTTAGGTGTGTCCAACACTGTGTCCCATTCACAGGAAAGCGGACAGACACGTGGGCGCAATCTCACTGGGCTGAACACCATCTGCCATAGTTTATGTCTTTATTCCTTTGCTGCCAGTCTCGTGTCTGCTTCTTCTACTGGCGAGGAAGCACTCTGAGGGCAGCAATTCGGGTTGCTTGACCCTTGGAAGTGAGTGCACTGAAGGGGCTTCCGCAGGTCATCTGCCAATCCTTCCTCTCATGTTTTTGGTCTCTTCCATTATTTATGTATTTATTTACTTTTCATTTATGCATTTGGTGCAGGGTCTCCCTATGCAGCTCAGACTCCTAGTGGTCCTCCTGTTTTTAGCCTCCCTAGATCTAGAATTATAGGCCTGCACCGTCACACTCAGACTCAGTCATGGGCTGGCATGCCATGTGCTACTAGATATCAAACCTGGGTCCTTGCACTTGCCAGGCAGGTACTTAGACTGCTGAGCTATCTTCCTGGCCCCCACACAGGCATTTTTTGAGTGTCAAATCCTTTCCCTTCTTATCAAGATCGTTACTGCTATATCCTCAAAATTTCAATGATTCCATCCCTCTTGGATGGTGTTCTTCAGATTGTTTGATTGTGGGATTGTACTCCACCCTCTTGTGAAATTCTGAGAACTGGGTGTCCATTCGGGACCCAGTGAGAACTTTTCCAGCAGAATTTTTCTTGCAGTTTTTAATTTCTGCCTGGGAAGCCACCCTGACTCCCTAGAGCTCCGGTATTTCTGCTTCAATAATCACTTCTTCCCAGGAAGTCAGAATTAAATCGAAGAGAGCTGCTCCTCTTGTGCATTGCTCTTCCTTCTTTAAAGTGAAATTATCAGCAAGATGAACACTTTAAAGTCAAATGCATGTTCTGGTTTCAGAGAACCGCGATCCCCAGCAGAAATGCAGTAGGTCCAGAAGTTCCCATTACTGCCACGACTTGCAAATGGGTCCCTTTGTTCATCTTTTAAGGAATGCAATCGTTTTACTTGGCTGAGGCTATTTTAGTCGCTATTACCAGGCCTGGTGCTTTCCAAATTATTTGACAGTGGATGAAATCTCCAGACAGCCCATGGCAAAGGTTGGGGCTTCCTCCAACCTCTGAGGAATGCACACCAAGACTACAACTTGGGTGCCCCGGTTCCTTGGCTGCCAGGTTGCAGGTGAAGGTAGACTCAGGAAGCAGCTCAGGCCAGAGGCAGAGGCCTGGACATGCAGACAGGCACACTCATTTTGGATCTGATTATTCCTATGTATCTTAGAAAAACAGAATCAATGCCAGTAATTTGCATGGAAAAGGAGTTTCCGAGGGCCTGGGCGCTTCCGAGGGCCTGGGTGCTTCCAAGGTTCTGGGCACATAGAACATTACTGCTGCTGAGGTGTGCAACTATTGTAAGGATGATGCTGGCAGTATAAGGAAACAGAAGGGGAAAAGCCAGTCCCTCCCCTCCCTGGGCCCTCTTCTGGCCTAGAGGCTCCTGCTAGGAGATCTTGGAACAGCTGACAAAGCAGAAATGTGGTTTGCAGAGACCCAGCCTCAGCACCCAAGGGGGTGGTTTGGAAACAGAAAGAGAGTGGCTTCCTAACCAGCTCACCAACGTTAGGGAAGACCTACGGGCTCTCCACACCTCTGTTCCTGAGTATGGAGAGTGGGGAGAAATACAGGCCCTCATGTCACAGTCACTGTGACAAGTAGAGCACAGACTGTCTCTGCCTCACGCAGCAGCCAGGGATTGACTGGAGAAGAGAAGGAAGAGAGAGAGAGAGAGAGAGAGGAGAAAGAAATGGAAAAAATATGACAGGAGCTCTAGGCACAGCAGGTAGCCATTTCTAAGGGGAAAATTAACATCATCAGAGGGACAAGCAGAAGCCCTGGGGACTGGTCCCTGTCTGGGGAGGCCATTTCTACTTTGAGCAAATTACACGCTCCGGGCGCTTTTGAATGACTCCTGGGGGTGTTATGATTTCTGTAAAATCAAGAGAACCAGGCAGAGTGGCTGGGGGGGTGGTGGAGGTGAAGTAATTTTCTAAAATGTGAAAGCTCAGTAGTTTGGCAAAAGATGACAGCAGGAGGTCTTAATGAATTAGGCTGCAAATTAATCCTGCCTTGTTTCTCCTCTAGCTGCCTTGGGGTTCTTTCTCTTTCTGTTTTTTCCCCCTGTGTCCTTGGCTCATTCTAGCAGCAGATCCAACAGTGTAATTAAGCCATTTCTAAAAAAGCAAGCAGCTGGGTCAGCACTGTATGTTCTAGTGAGCATTGGCTACCAGGTTGAAGCTGAAATTAATATTCCAAGCAGTCACCAAACGTATGTTGCCCCATCTTCAGGGAAACCAGGGAGATGTTACTGCTGCTCAAATTCCTATTTCCATCAAGAAAGTCAAAGAGGGATGAAGCCCAGAGCTGAGGGATCGTTCCAAAAACATTTCTCCAAGTAGCCACCCAGAGGAAACCAGAATATAAAATGTTGTATAAAAACTGAAAATAGCACCGTTCACTACAGCTATCCAACCTGATGGGGAGAATCATCAGAGCGTCAGTTTGGGCATCTGTCTTTGCCTTTGGTCCCATTTCCTTCTGGTGTATTATGTATAAATTCCCTATAATTAAAAAAATTGAAAGATACTGATTAGATGAACCTATCAAGTTACCTTTGCTGGTGGAAAATGCCCTAATTAAAGGGATGCTTTGAAATAAGGGAAAGAAATAAAGCATTTTTCATTTTGTTTGCCTTCATACCAGCCCCATCCTCTTCCATGATCTCATTTCTAGTTTCCTCAGTTGATGAATGCTTTTTTCCAATGAATTCATTTGCAAAAAGTTAATGAAGTCAAGCTGAGTGTATTGTGCATGGTAGATTCATAGGATTTCGGCCTGCGTCTGCTGTTTTAGTCCTTTTCTCATGGCTGAGATAAAATATCCAGCGTGCACAATCTAAAGCAGGAGAGGGTCATTTTGGCTCCTGTTTTAGAAGTCCAGTCAGGGCATGGGCAGCCAGCTCCAAGCAGAGGATCATGGCAGAAGGGCTCAGGCCTGTGAAAGCTGCTCTCCTCATGGCTGACAGGAAGCAGAGAGAGTCAGGGAGGAGGTGGGACAGGAGACAGGCCCTCTGGGTCACCCCAACAGGGGCTTCTCTTGGGAAGACCCCGCTTCCTAATAACAAGTCAGCCAGTAACCCCATACATAGCCCAATCATTTTCCAACCACAGGAACCATCTGACCTACAGCTTAACACCCACCTGAAAATCACACAGTTCCACCTTCCCCTTCTTGTTTAGGGACAAGATGGAATATATCAGAACTAATCCTTTTCATGCCAAATGGCTATATCTTCTGTCCTAGGGAACGACTCAGCAGCTACCAGAATTACAGAGGGAACACCTTCTCCATCTCCCACAAATGAATAAATTTTCTATAAGATCAGTGTGTGTGTGTGTGTGTGTGTGTGTCTGTCTGTCTGTCTGTCTCTGTGTGTGTGATTTTCCATTACAAAGAATTGGGCAAGAACAATAGATTTAATCTTTAGGATCAAAACTTTAAAAATTTAAAGCTAAGGGGCCTGGCAGAATGGCTCAGTGGTCTAAAGCGCCTGCTTGGGGAAGCTTGGGCGGCTTCAGGGACCGCGGTTCGATCCCTGGCACCACATGCTGCGCCAGCCCTGCCCTCGGGGTGGGCTGAGCCGGCCATAAAAATGAGTGAATAAACAGACAAAGGTTCTGAAACAAGACTAAAAATAATAAATAAAATAAAAAATTAAAAAAAAAAATAAAAATTTAAAGCTAATGTGTAATAATCCAGTCATGAGGGCTTCAGGGTTAATGTTTGAAACATTTGTTGAAGGCATAATTTTGTAAATTTTTTGGAAATGGCAAAATTATACCAATTCTCTTGCACCTCAGAGCTCTTAAGGAAAGAACACTGGCTTTGGGGTGGAAAAGGCCTTAGTTTATCAGCCACCTCTGTTAAGCCAGGATGAAGTAATGGACTAAGAGAAAACTTCCAACTAAAATGACCAACAAAAGAAGAAAAGGAAGAAAGGAGACCCAGGAAAACGATGATTTTCAAAATATGTGTATTTGGAAACAAAGTTCTATAACACTTGTGAGAGGATTTTAAAGGGGGGGGGACGGGTGTGCATTTACAGAATTAATGTGCTCCTAAGTAAAATGTGAAGGTTTTTGAAATTCACAAGCTCATATTGAAGAGCCAGCCGGGAGTGCCACATATTGAAGTGTCTGCTTAAGCAGACCCAGGGGCTGGAGTTTGATCCCCAGTGTGCTGTGCCAGCCCTGCCCACAGGACATCTGAGATGGCAACGGAGACTGGACGTGGTGGTGTGCACCCGTAATCCCAGCACTTGGGAGGCTGGACACAGGTGGGTCACTATAAGTCCGATCTACATAGTAAGACCCTGTAGACTCTGTACTAGATATAAATAAATAAATAAATAAATAAATAAATAAATAAACAAACATATTGAAATGCAAACTATGAAAGATAATAAAATAGATTTGAAGAAGAACAACAAAGATGGAGCAGAGCAAGCATGAAGCTGAGGCCATGCCTTCTAAAGCTACAGTGAGCAGACTGATGCTATTGGCACAAGGGTAGTTAGGCCAGAGACATAGAGTGGAAGCTATAGAAGTAGAATTATACTTAGCTGGCGATTCTACATGTAACAAAAGTGCAAAGGGACTTAATGGGTGGAGGAAGTCTTTTCAGTAAAAGGTGCTCAGCTGGAAAAGTTCAGGATCCATTTGCCAAATGCATATGAACATGAGTAAATGTTTAATACATGTCTCACACCAAACAAAAACTTAGGCCCACAGACTCTAGACCTAAAGGTAAAACCCAAACTCCATAAAATCTAGAATAAATAGGAGAAAATCTCTAATGTTTGCTTAGGCAAAACCTCTATTGTAAAGCACTGAAAATACAATCCATCAAAGGTAAGTTTGATAAATTGGACGGAATTAAAATGTCCAATGTTGAAGAGACACTAAGAAAATGAAAAATCACATAGCTGATAAAATATGCATATCTGAAATATATGAGAAATATATGAGTTTTATGAATAGCTAAAGAACCCATGACAAAAGTCCCAGAATCCTCAGGGCCTAAGAAAATGCAACTCCAAACCACAACAGGGTATCAGTCATACCCATTGCCATGTCAGCCGTGGAAGAGACCGACTGTAATAACTGCAGAGTGACAGTTCTCCAACACTGCTGGTGGCTAAGGGGCACAACCACTTTGTAGAGAGCTTAGCTATTTCTTAAAAATTAAATGCACAGCTGCAGTACAACCCGGACACTCCGTTTCTAGGTTTCTATCCAGAATTAATGAAGGCTTATGTCTCCTATGAAAACCTGTGCATCAATACTCCCTGAAGCTTGATTCACAGTAGATCCAAAATAGAATTCCAGTGAGCCCAGGTCAGCTCCAGGATTTGCTCTTAATACCTACCTGTGGGTGCACCAGCCCTTCCATGAGATGGCATGGTATCTGCATATAACCTACTGTATCCTCCTGAGTGCTTCAGGGCTTCTCTGAATTACTTAGAATATCTAATACGATTAAAGCACTGTGAGCACTGGCAGGGGCAGGGGCTAGGTTTGATCCCCGGGGGCCCACTGTGCTGGTCCTGCCCCCTGGGCAATTGAGACTGAGCGTGGTGATGCATGCCTATAATTCCAGCTCTTGGGAGGCTGAAAATAGACATGTCACTACGAGTCCAGGCTAGTAGTGAGACCTGAACACCCTGTAGACCCTTCCCTAAAATACAAAGAAAAGAAAAAAGAATAATATGATGGACACAATGTGAAAGAGAAATATGGTGAATGCTTAAATTACAAAAAGTATTGAAAGTAAAAGTCATGTCACCGTTAACCCCTCCCAGAACGTACTCATTCCACCAATCTCAGGCTTTCTGAAGCAGCTCTGGGAGGTTCTTTCATGAGTGTCTTTTAGTTGTATTTTCACAGTGGTGTGGATGTTTCCCTTGCATGGTCATTTTGATTTTGGGGCGGAGCCAGAGTCTCGTGATGCCATGTCCAGTGAGTGTGGCGCACGAGGCCACGCTACAATGTTGTCGTTAATCAGCCTTTCCATCGGGTGGCTCTTGGACGCATTCGCCGAGTCCTTTGATCACACCCCGTATGGAAACACTCAAGGACCTCTGGAGCCCATTCAGAAAGTGGGAGAATGACGGAAAGGGTGTGTTTGATGGGAGGGACTCTGCAGAGGAGCCACCGCAGTGTGTCTTTTACTGCAATAATGTTAGAAGTTTAAATCTTCACTGTATATTTTGCTCACTGCTTGTAAATGCTGTGTAAATATCTGTTATGCTGCTTTGCCTAGGCGATGGTGACAAGGAAAAGCTTGCTTGTGTTGTACAGTGCACACTGTCCAAGTACCATGTCCTTGGTCACAGTACACACCTTGACCCATTCAAATACAAAGGCTTAGCTGTATTTTCTTTTCTTAAATTTCTTTTTTAATGTATTCAGTACAGGGTCTATAGGGTCTCACTACATAGAATGGACTTGTAGTGATTTTCCTGTTTGCAGCCTCCCAAGCATTGGGATTACAGGCACGTACCACCACACCTAATCTCAATTGCCATTTTAGCACACCCCAGGGGCAGGGCCAGCAAAGCAGGCTGGGGTTCAAACCCCTGGCCCTTTAATCCACAGAGCTATCTGGTCAGCCACCCAACTGTATTCTCTATCTGCAGTCCAGTCCATCATACAGAACTTATGCACACTGAGAGCCAGCTGGAATCCCAATGTCTCTTAGCAAGAGGATGGGTAAGTAAGCTGTCTACAGAAAGGAGCAGCCCTCAGCAATGACAAAGAGTGAACAGCGCCTGCGCAGAACACCACGACTAAATGCCACAATGAGGATGCCTGGATGAACAGAGCCAGACCGAAAGGAGGGGACAACATCACTTTCCATTTCTATAAAATGGTATTGCTGGGGAGATAGCTCCGTGGCACAAGTGCCTGCCTAGCAAGTGCAAGGTCGTGAGTTTGAATCCCCATCCGAAAAAAATAAATAAATAAAAAATAAAATGGTATAAAATAACAACTACAGCGACAGAAGGATCAACAGTTCTGTGCGGACCCCAGCGTGAGAACCCAAGGGCACCTGCGGGAGGCACAAGGGGTGACTGGCATAGTGGGTGTGTTCTTGATCTCAAGAGTGCAGCTAGTGGGTTCACAGGTGCACTCAGCCGAGCTTCCGAAGTGCGCGCTTGCTAGGCAGGCAGGCAGGCGACTGTAGGTCAGTTACACTCCTGTAAAGGGCAAGGCGGGGCTCAGGTCGCATGCGCCCAACCTCAGACAAGTCCCCTGACCTCTCTACTCCTGAGCTCTCCCGGGGTCTAGCAGGAGCCTCGAGGCCATTCTAGGAGACTCGACCTTGGATGCTGTGTCCGTGGCACGGCACATCCTGTGCTCTTCGCATGTAGGATTTGATTTTCCAATTAATGTCTCTGTTGAAAGGCAGTCCTCCGTCTCTGTCTGTCTGTCTGTCTGCCTGCCTGCCTGCCTGCCTGTCTGTCTGTCTCTCCCCACCCTCTTGTATCTTTTATCATCAGAAATCAAAGGACATGATTTTGGAAGCTAAGATAGATCTTTTGATGCCTTTATAAACAAGGTCATGGGAAAAAACGAGTACGCACAGGAACTAGCCAGCAAAGGCACACACATCATAGCTTTATGGAAACTGGAGGTGTCCCACCACCAAGGGACGCAATAAATCAAGCCGTGTGGCTAGGTTCGACCTCCCTCTCTCATATTTGCATGATAAAAATTATAAAATGAAAATAAGACCCCCCCCAACAAATAAAAGAGCGTAGACTTCAGAGCCAGACCTAGGGTCCGATCCTAGGATCCTTACTCTCTGGCTCTGCAATGCAGTGAGCAGCTTCTTCCACCCTGCTGTGCCTCAGTTTCCCCACTCATGGACACTATCCCGTAGGGGGGCTACGAGGAAGGAACCGAGCTCGGAAGGTACCCGGCCCACTTTCCTGCAGCCACGTGCGCCCTGCAGTCACACTTGGATCTGAATCTCCTGGCCTCAGCTTCTTCTTCTCTGTTGTCCTCGCGAGCTGAGGAGACCTCAGGCCGCTCCTGTCTCTCAGCCTGGTGCTGCTGTGGCTGCTCAGGGCCCTAAGGTCGCCATGAATCAATTAGGGAAAGATGGTACCTAGAGATGAAATCACAGCGGTTGAGAGATGCCAGGAAAACCCCCTGCGTGCCCTACTCTGGAGCTAGCGGTGACGATTTACTCCCCAGGGCGACACCGGTCTTCCCATCAGCACCTCTTGCCTTCCCAGAGCCTGCGAGGGCACGCCGGTGCTATGGCGGCTATCGGCCACAAGGGGGCACCAGAATCTGCTTTGCGAAGGGAAAAGCCGACGAAGCTGGGCAACTTTGCAGCTCAGCGTGCTTCAAGTTAGATGATAATGTCTTTACTAGAAAAAGTCGACTCGCAGAAGAAGATTCTGCTGAGGGCGAGGGATGATGGGCAGAGGGGAGAGCCTGTCCTGCAGAGCTGCTGGGACGCCGCAGGACTTGGCGTTTGGTGTCTGACTGGGTCCTACTGCTCCCTCACGGATCACGCTCCTCCCCAGAGGACGGAGACCTCCAAAAGTGCTCTGAGCTCTAAGTCTCTGCCCTCTGGAGCTCCTGTAGAGGTCTTTGTCCTCGATCAGGGGAATGAATGGCTGAGCTTTGGTTACGCTTTACAACTCCAGAATTTTTCTTCTCGGTGTAAAAACTTTCCTCTAGCATCAAAAGCACGCTCGTTACACTTCCCCTTCACTCTCTGCGGATATCTGTCCATTTCAGGGTCGTTTATTGTTGTGGCTCTGCCAGGATCAAGTCATGGGAGAGGATTTTAATTAATTTCTGTCCCTTCCGAGGCCCACCAGGCCTGGACCAGGTCCTGCAGTCCTGGAGCCAGAGCTCCAGGGCGCCCTCTGCTGACGGGCGTTGTATTCTCTCTTTGTCCTCCCTCATTTTTATCTCTGCATAGCTTGCAAAAGTCAGGTAATTGAGCCCAAGGCGTTTAGAGTAAATCCTCAGGGGCTCATAAGTCTTATTTTGTAGGCAAGACAACGTTTGGCTGCTTAAGTTAATTAGAACCCTTACGCTTAAATCAGGTATCGTGGTCTTTTCCAAGAAATCTCGAGCAAAAGTGCTGTAGGCGCATGGACTATGAAGGTAAAGTTGCTTCCAGAAGATTCCCCATGAATCAGTGGGCAGAGAGTAGCTGGGCTTTGCCTGAGGACAAAGGGAAGGGTCGCAGTATGAGGCGGGGAGAAAAAGGGCGTCCTATTCAGAGAGCCCTGCCCAAGAAGCCCAAGTATGGAGCTGAAGATCCCAGGGGGCACTCTCAGAGCTCTGTCTCTACCTGGGGCTGCACGCTGTCAGCTCCGAGGCGGCGCTGGATGACCTTGCCGAGGCTGGGCTCCTGTCCCAGGTGCCAGAAGCCAGGAGGTGGCTAATGAAGGTGCTTCTTGGTGTAACAGACTGCTGTAGCCTTCAGGGGAAGAGCAGAGCCAAGAAAGCTATTCTTGTCCATAGAGAATAGAACACTGCTGTGGCCATTCGGGAACAGGACAAGGGTGGCCAGAGCAGGAGACTGGTGAGAGGCTTGCAGAGGAAACACCAAGAAGTCCCCCACAGGAGGGCCCTGGTACAAAGTAGAATGCAGGGCACCAAGAACAATCTCCTTTCAAAGGATTTGAGCCTTGATACCTGACCTAGAGATAGATCCTTGGGAGAGGTTAGGAAGGAATCTGGCAGGGACTCCGGCTTGGGGTACATGGACCTGAGGGGCTCTGAAGACACCTGGGTGGAAGTGACTAGCAGGAACCCTGAAGAGATCCTCTGGAGATGACCAGAGGCTGGGAGATGAAAACAGGTAGCGTGGTTTCCCCAGAAAGAAGTAGCCAAGGGAACCATGTTTATAGGGTAAGTAGCAGAGAAGCTGTTAGAAAGAGAAGTTCCCGAAGGAAGCCGTGGGCAGCAGTCTGGGAGGCCCCAACAGAAGAGTTTCCCTACGAACTAAGTCATCAGGAGCCCGCAGCGGGGAGGGAGCCGGCCGCTGCCACACAGCAGAGGAGCAGCAACAGGAGGCGAGATGGACGAGGAGGCAGGCAATGCTGAGGTTACAGAAGCCAGGGGACAGGGCTGAAAATGGAGTGGAGAAAGTGGGGGACATGAGGGCAAAGCATCTCGTCGAGGAGAAAGAGAAAGGGGAGGAGGTGCGCGATGGGTGCAAGGCCAAGCCGGACGCAGAGAAAGGCAGCGCTTATTTTACTGAGTCTCCTTTGCATTTGCTTAGAAATGGCGAGCCTTTGTGGGATTTGGAGACTATGGGGAGGGTGCAAGGCGAAGATGACGGATAGCAAGTGTCAGAGGAAGGTGACAGGGGGAGGGGGTCCTGAGAGGGCAGGAAGAGCAGGGGCAGTGGCCAGTGAGGTCTGGCAGGGGTGCGTGCAGCACATTGTGTGAGACTGGGGGAAAGCACGTTGGGTTGGGTGAGTGGGCGGGATGACTTGCAAGAGGGGGAGAGGCTGGCCCAACGCCAGAGGGCTCCGGAACAAGGTTAGGTAGAGATGGGAGAACTTGGAGGACCTCGTCTCCTGTGGAGCTCCTCATCTGGTGGCACTGGCCACCTGATGGAACTGGTCACCGGTGGAGGTTGTCACCTGGGGTAGCTGATCGCCTGGTGGCACTGGCCACCTGGTGGAACTGGTCACCAGCATGGGCTCTAGAGCCAGGATGACAGGGCTCCTGTGACACTTCGCACACCCACCAGCTATCTGGTCTCGGGCTACCCGATCGTTCTCAGGACTCCGTTTTCTCATGTATCATATCCGGGTTGACAACAGAACCCACCTCGGGGACTATTTTGAGACCTGGATAATATTGCACGTGCTCAGTGAGTGAGTCTGCCCATAATGGTGTGCATGCCTGCAATGGAGCAGCTAGCTAGGCCAGATACATTCACGAGGTATCACACCTACCTGTGTCCCACTTTCCACTGCTTCTCCCGAGGCCGAGAGTCGCCTGGTGGCAGGGGCCAGGGTGGCTTCCTTTGCTCCTGGGGCTCATTACCTGCTCTCCACAGTGCCCCCGGCTAACGTTGGATGACTGTGCAGAGAATCCGCCCACAGCAGCCTGACAGCCTCCACACCCCAGATTCCGAGCTCTGCCCAGCCTGTTCCTCCTGTGACTCTGCTACCACGGCCACACATCTGTTCCTCCCCTGTTAAGAGACAGCAGAATGGAAACTCTGTGAACCGGACTCTGGATCTCAGTTCTAAAAATGCAAAGTGCACCAGTGTTTATTGTGAAGGTTGGCTGACCTGCACGTACTGGCTGCAGAGCCTTGAAGAACTGCACTGCTGGCCTTTGTCATCCTGAGAGTGCCCTAGCCGCAGCTGCAGACCCAGGGGACAGGGACAGGCCTGCAGGGGGGGAACGGGAGCCCCCTCTGTGCTGCAGAGCAACCCTGGTTGGTGAGGAGGGAGGCCCTGCCTGTTGTCAGGGGTGTCATTCCCTACAAAAGCCTTAAAAATTCATACTCCCAAATCCAACCTCTCTGTATTTGCTTCTTTCTCCTGTGCTGCCTTGGAGGAAATGCAGTAAAATTGTCACTTACAAATGCTTAGGTGGAGGAGGGCAGCCAGATAATTGAGCAATGGCAGCAAACCCAGGACTTTGGAGACTCCACCTTCAGCCTCTCGCCCTTTCCCGTGGCTCTGGTAAGAGCCTCTCTGCCTAAGGTTTCTAAGGAAGACCGGCACTCTATGTCCTTCAGTCAAAGCACTCTTCCCGGCCAGCAGAGGTCAGCCTGCGGCCAGGATCATGCAGGAGTCACCCCAAAGAGAGCGGCATCCTCCTAGCTGGGCCACCTCCAGGACTGGGGCCCCAGCTGTGCTGCCAGGTCAGGTTAGGTCCCCGGTGAGTGAACCACTGCCTCCCTGCCTGGTTAGTGACAGTACACAGAACAGCGGTGGGTGAGGCAGGCTTCCTGGAGGGCAGGTTCCACTCTGCAGGGCAAGGTGGGTCCCAAGGAGCCGCCTTCCTTTGAATTCTTTGGGTCTTCCTCTTTCTCTGTTTTGCTTTTTTGGAGTGCTGGGCATTGAACCCAGGTCTTCATGCTGAGCTACAACCCCACCCCTTTTAATTTTTTCATTTTATGAAAGGGTCTTGCAAAGTTGTTCAGGCTGCACTTGAACTTGTGATCCTTGTGCCTCAGCCTCCTACAAGGCTGAGACCCCAGCCATGTGCCACCATCCCTGGCTCTCTGGATGGTCCTGAAGCAGGAGGCCGTGGACTGCACTGAACAGACAATGTGGGGTGCTGTGGCTCAAACCCCACTACCTCTAAGGAAGCCTTGGCTTCCAGGTCAATGCCCAGGGTCAGGCTCCAGCTAGCAGATGGTATTTGTCCCACAAGCCTGTTTCTCTGGTTCACAGTGGCTCTGTGGTTGCTGGCACACCTGGAGAGCAGCTGGCTACTTTCGGAGACACCCAGTGGGGGGAAGACAAGTCCTTGCGGCCCATGGCAGGCTGGGGCCATTGCAAGCTGCCCTGTCCGCCTGATGCCCTTCGAGCTCCATGTTCCTCTTCAGCGCTCTCCGTTCGGGGTAACCCTAGTTTGTTATCCTTCCTTGGGCTGAAGACACAATGCACTCCAGGAGCTGCTCCGTGGTGTCGTGGCAACTTTCTAAGGAGGGAGGATAGCTCAACCTGCAGCATGCAAAATCCATGTTAGCTCAGCCGGGTTCTCAGATGGGAAAGGACAGGGAGGTGGGAGAGCGCCGGCAGCGGAACAAAGAAGCATGGGGGCAGGGGACAGACAGGAAGGTGGACGGAGGACGCGCTGCGCCCCTGCACCAAGCCTCACAGAATGTAAGCCTTCTATGTGCAAATGTAAACTAATAAAAATAAAAATTGAAAAAAAATTTTAATTAGGGTAGAAGGGGTTTATGACTGCGAGTACTGAAACCCAGGGAGGATGATCAGCAAGAGTGATTTTGATACCACATCTAGGGGTTCATATTTTCCATCCATCTTTAAGGAAAAAAAGCTTCTCAACGCTCTCCAACATCCCCTCTTCCTGGCCCGATGCTGGGAGCACAGGCAGAGGAAGAAGGCTCCTGATGCCTCTGAAGGGAATTCTGTCCCATGGACAGGTTCCATGTTGGTGCTGTCCCTGACCTAGCAGCCTGGCTGCCCTGGAGGCAGATGCGGGAGGGCCAAATAGCCAGGGCCTTCTGAAACCTTGCCTGCTGCCCTCAGAAGCTTGGTCTGTCCTACAGATTGTGTGAGGGTCACCTTCCAGGTGTCTCACAAGAGCTCTGTGCTCACTGGGCATTTGGAGGGGGTATGGACCATGGTGGCACCAGCCTGGCTGCAGCTACAACTTCAGGATGTGACTGGAAGCATCACCTCCCTCTCCAGCACCTCTCTTTGCCCTCTGTTTCCTGAGCCCCAGGAGGTGAGCACCTGTCCTATGCAGGACCATCTATGGTGAGCTTTGATCCTGGAGCTAGCTGACTGTGGACTAAAATCTTGAGCCAGAATACCCTCCTCTCCTTTATGTTGCAAGAGCTGGACATTTTGTCCCAGGGATGAGGAAAGTGACAAAGGCAGCATGGATTCATAATATAAGGGTAGCACCAGGTACCTAGCTCAAGGACTATTTTTAACAGTCTTTTTCCACTCCACGCCTAACCCTAGGGTTCAGGAGGTTCCCTTGGAAACTGAAGTTCTAGGGAAGGAGGAAGAAAAGAGCTCAGGTGAGGGAGGGCTGGCGGGGCCATGCATGTGCTTCGCATTGCAGGTGGCAAAGGTGGTCAGGACCCTGAGCTGTACCTGGAGGTTCTGACTAGTGGGTGGGGGGAGGCCTGGAAGTCCATGTGCATTTTTTTTTTTTTTTTTTTTTTGCGTGACCTGGGGTTTGAACTCATGACCTTGCACATGCCAGGCAGGCACTTGTGCCACAGAGCTATCTCCCCAGCCCCTGTCCATGTGTATTTAGCAGAACTCCTGTAGGGCTTCTGAGAATTAAGTCTGTGAGCCTGGAGCTAGGCTGAGAGCAATCCCCAGTGTTCTAGTTATCCTTTCTTCCCATCCTGGCTGCAGAGTCCCCCACCCTCTGCGGGTCCGACCCCTCCTAGAATTCCAGCTCACAGCTTCTGGCTTCCCTTGGCTCCTGTTTTCTTGATGAACCCCCAGAGGCCTGTGGCTGAAACCTGAGGCAGCTACAGCCCCAGTGCCAGGTGGAGCAATTGGTTTGGACCCTTTCAACAAGGGCCTTGGGTTACCAGAGGTCCATCTGCTGGCTGAGCTCGCCAAGGAAACAGGAGCCCAGCAGCACTCGCTGGGCACGAGGGTATGTTTCCCAGGGTGCCCAGGGAGGGGAGGGCAGCACAGGGCAGGGCCTCCCCCTCTGACACCTTCACTACACACAGCTCCCAGGCGGCTCCCAAAGACGCTGCCATGAATACTCCAGTAGCTCCCAGAATAGCCTAGAGTGTCGCGGCTGCCATCACACAAGCTGTCCATCTGTCCACCTGAGGCCCAGCCCACACACCACTGCTGCAAACAGAACCAAGTCCTCAGCCGCCCCTTCTTGCTCTGTGCCCCTTGTCTCTTGAGGGCTTCCAGAAAACAAAGGTTAGTATAGGGTGCTGCAGGCAACTGAAATCATTTTCATTTTTTAAATACTTTTTAATCAAAGCAATAAAGGCACTTACAGGACTTGAAAGTACAAGATACCACTGAGAAGCATCTTTTTTTTTTTTTTTTCCTGAACATGACTGCTTTTAACCCTTGAAGTAGTTTTAAAAGCAAAGGATTTGCCTCATACTTCTTTTTTTTTTTAGTTAATAAAATTTCTTTTATTTTTTTATTTTTTTTCAATTTTTTATTGTTTAAATTTAACAATGGTTATATTACATATTTGCATCATCAGATCAGTTTAGATTAATACATATAGGTATATAAGATTGATCAAACAATTAAACATTAACCTTTCTAAATCCACATTACTTTTTTTTTTTTCCCCCTTCTTTTCTTTGAAAGTTGATATATTGCATATTGTCCTCACAATCATTCTATAGAGTGCAGTGTGTGGGCATGACCCACCTCCCTATTGATGTTGCATAGAAAAAAGAAAGAAAGAAAGAAAAAAAGGAAAGAATATACTTCTCTTTGGACTAAGAGAAAGCAGATACATATACAGTCAAAGGTTTTGCAATTTCAGTGTGCCACCAGTGAAGCTTGTGATGTTGGAGGCTATTGAATCTAAGCCTCCTAAAGCTCATCTCACCAATCTAGCTCTGCGTTCCATGCATTGTAATTAAGGATTTTTTTTCCTTGCTGGGTGGTCAAGGGCAAGTTGAAGCAAGACCTGTATAACTAAACATTCTTTTTTTTTTTTGTATCTTCCAGGGTCAAATACCCTCAGGATTAAATTTGAGACCATAGACAGTACTTTGTAGAACTGTTGTTAGTGTTAGCCTTCGGGATGAGTCACGACCATTGCTTGGCCATTTTG